>LPNX010054583.1:645527-743586 GCA_001517045.1 Pseudotsuga menziesii
ACCCAAAATTTATTTCCAATAACCTAACTTGCATAAACTAACATAATAGAATAGGGTTCCGCACTTGATAAGCCCAATTGAGCTGGAAAACTACCAGTTGAGAGTCCAGTCGAACTTCCAGCTGAGTGATACAAAATGACAAAGCATCTAATAAAAGCTTAATGACGGCCCTGTATTCAGCAACATTATTGGTGGCAGGACCTAAGCAAGCGCCTCCTGAGGAAACTAACTGTCCCGAGGGTGAATAAATGACCCATGCAACTAAAGACAAATTACAAGTGTGGCGATTGGCACCATTAGTGAAACCTACGAACCACTCGGAAGAAATCTGTAACAACCAGAATATGGTATAAAAAACACAAACTGACGACCTATTGTACATAAAAATACATACAATAAAATATAGGAAAAAGTGCTAAGCCTAAGAATAGTAATTTTTCAGGTAGAGCCCATTTCTAGGCTCAGGTAGCTTATTCCCATCGAAATCAATCAATTCATATGCACCCTTCTTTAAAACCTTTGACACAACATAAGGCCCCAACCAAATAGACCTAAATTTTCCTTCCCCCAGGGGTTCTTTGTCTTGGTCCCAGAGAAAAACAAGCTCCCCTTTAGAGAAAATCCAAGGCTTGACTGATTTATCATATTGGCTTTTGACCCTATTTTTATGAGCTTGGTTTGCTGTCAACGCATCTCTATGCTGTTCATCAAGATGTTCTAAATGTAATAGATGTTCTTCCATCTCAGTCGTATCAGGTAACACATGAATAGAAATTATTAAGGACGGGGTTTCACATTCAACCGGGGTAACGACTTCCACTCCATGAAAGAGTTGGAAGGGGGAAAACACCATAGCAGTTTTCACATTGGTACAATATTCCCAAAGTGCAGGATACAACATGATATGCCAGTTGGAATGGGTTGCATTAATAGTACGTTTGAGGATAGTTTTCAAATTTTTATGTGACATCCTCGACTTGACCATTTTCTTGAGGATAGAATGAAGATGAATGTTCTTGTTTAAATCCTAGCATAGTGGTCAATTCAGTCATCATGTTGTTTTGGAAATGACTGCCATGGTCAGTGACAATCACTTTAGGTATACCAAATCGTGCGATAATTTGATTGAACACAAAAAAGCAACAGTTTCCCTGTCAGCTTTAAATGTGGGCATTGCCTTTGCCCATTTCATAAAATAATCTATAGCGACAATGATATATTTGTGCCCCCAGCCGAGGCTGGGTTACACGTCACATAATCAATCCCCCATTTCATGAGAGGGACCACTGATTTGACAAGAAATAATGGAGCAGGATGAGACCGCATCTTTTTGTTGTAAAGCTGACAAGGATGATAGCGCTTCATGGCTTCCACACAATCTTTAAAGACCATGGGACAGAAATAACTGGCACGTAATATCTTCTGGCCCATTTCTAACCGAGATAAATGACCCCCACACGCTCGACTATGGGCATCATTTAGGACAATCTCTGCTTCATCGTGGGTAATACATCGACACAAAATGGAATCTACCCCCTTACGATATAAAGTATCTCCTATAATGAAGTAGTTATTGGCATGTAGGCATAGTTTACGTCATTCTTCCTGTGAGAAAGCTGCAGGATACTTCAAAGTCTTGAGATAGATAAGTGTATCTCCGTACCAGGGGTCAGAGGTGGAAACAAAAAAGATATGCTCATCTGGGAATGAGTCTTCTTCAATGGCTACATCTTCCTCTACTGGAAATTTTGCAATGAGCTCAGCAAAAACTAAGTATTTTTTGGATTTGGTGCATTGAAAATCCAAGTGAAACTCTTGGAGAATGTCTATCCATTTGTTGAATTTTCCTCCAACTATCCATTGATAAAAAATATATTGAAAATGATTAACATCCACCACTACCATCGTAGTCCTCAGTAAGTTGTAGTGACGTAACCTATGAACAACATAAATAGCTTCTAAGGCCAACTTCTCGATGTGGGAATACCTAAGTTCAGGTCTGGCTAAAGCACGGCTGAGATAGTAGACGACATGCTCTTGGATATCATCCTCCTGAACTAGGACTACCCCTATGGTCGACTCAGATGCGGCCAGATACAATATAAAATCCCTAGAGTAATCTGGCGGATGCAATAATGGTGCCAACAACAAAGATTTTTTTAATGCCTCGAATATAGTTGTGCAATTTCATCCCATACAAATGGGGTGTCTTGTTTTAATAGACGCATGAAACTTTTAGTAATCTTGGCATAATTTACAATAAAACGTCGAAGAAAATTGGACTTCCCCTATAGGCTCTAAAGCTGCCTGATAGAACAAGGAGGAGGAAGATTTAGAATGGCCTCAACTTTCAAAGGAGCCACCTGAATGCCTTTGTTAGAAACAATGAATCCAAGCAATCTCCTTGACTCACCACATAAAATGCACTTATGGGGATTCAAGCAATTTTTATAGTATCTGCCTCGTTCAAAAATCAAATGCAAGTGATCTAGGTGGTTGATCCTCTTATGAGAATGTGTAGGTAGATCATCAAGGTAGGGTTCAACAATGGCCTTAATATCATGAAAGGAAAAATTCATTTCCCGCTGAAAGGTTGCCCTAGCATTTTTCAATCCAAAGGGCATTTTCTTGTACATGAAGGTACCACAAGGACAAATGAAAGCTATTTTATGTTGGTCTTCTGGTTTAATTTTGATTTGATTATATCCAGAGAAACCATCCATAAACGAAAAGACTTCACTTCCCACGCAAGCATCACTAATTTGATCTATAAATGGCATGAGATAGTTGTCCTTAGGACAGGCTTTGTTTAAATCTTGAAAGTTAGTACATACATGTATGGTCCCTTGCTTTTTATCAACAGGAAGAGGGTTGGATACCGATTCTGTCAAAGCTATGGGATAAATAAAACTGGCTTTCAGCAGTTTCTCCACTTCATCCTTCACTGCCACCTCTTTATGTGGGTTAACAGGTCTCAACTTTTTCCAAACAGGTTTAGCATCGGGTTATGTTCGGATTTCGTGCTCGACTATAGATGGATCAATGCCTCACATCTCCTCATATGACCAGGCAAAAACATTGTGGAATTCCTTAAACAAGGCCATATAGATCATAATCTCCTCAAGAGAGCATTTTGCGCCGATATGCACATTTTCCACAACGTTAGGATTTATAGAAATGTTGATAGGGATAGTAGTGGAAATATTTTCCATGTTCCCCTCAACAAAAAATCCTTCCCTTGGTAAGGGATTAATAGGCATATCAACATCGTCTGCCCGTCTCATATGAAACTCCTGGTTCTCTATCCTGCTTAACTATGGAAGAAAATAGGATTGATGGTGAAGATCTTCGCAGATCTTATCTCGTCTGCACATGGCTTCCAGAATGGCTTCATCCGAAGGTAAAACCATATCTAAGCAATCTCTAGAATGCAAAGAGTTTTCTTCCCAAGAAGGCAGATAAGCTTCTTCTAGTTCCTCTGAGACAGTAAGGAGGAACGGAATGGTATCAACAGCAGTATGGGTGATATCTTGATAAGCCACTTCCGTTACTGATAAGGGCACTTCCGGTTCATGGTGGGAAGGGAGAACCCAAGGATCAGTCCTATCAACAATCGTAGCTATGGACTTCCCCACACTAGTAGAACCTATATAATTAATCGGAGCTGGAAAATCAAATGTGCTCATCAATGATGCATACATTCCAACCCTTAATCTCTTTGAAGTAGGTTTAACCTGATCAACCAATGGTATAGTGGAGTCATTAGATTCCATGCGGCCTTTTCGAGTAAAACTGAGTTGGTTAACAGTAACCAACTTCCCTTCGTGTGGAAACACTACAACTCGAAAGACAGCCGATGCAATAGCAGACATGGCATAAGTCCAACTTCTCCCCAAGAACAAGTTGTAATCCAAAGGTGCATCAATCACCTCTACCTCAACAGACACTACTTTCCCTGCTAGTTTTACGGGACCAGCTCTGGGGATCTAAGAGCTTTCCAACAAGACAAGGAAATAACACATGTAGAAGCACCCTCATCAATAATTTCTCTTCCAATGGTCTTTCCACCATGGATGACATCTATCGATAAGGCTACATGATATGGTAGGAGAATTTTGACATCAGACAAATTAAATTTTTCCATGAGACTCGAGGAGTCCATACTTCCTAAGGCTGCTAAGAGTGCATCCCGCTGGGCGAGACAACTTTGTAACACCTCTAAAGCCGACATTGCATAAGGATTTTGGGCTAAGTCTTCAACTATGGAGTATTTTTCTGTAGCCCTAGCATCAGGATTATGCAAGGTCTTCTTAAAGACACCCTTTAGTATCTTGGGCATAATTTCAGCAGGTTTCTCAATCGTGAGAGGGTTAAAAGTTTCACCTATAGACTTACCCTTCTCCGAGGTCTATTTTTCATAGTTCTTGTTCCTGGTCTATAGTAAAGTTTGGGATCGAACCATGTTGATATAATTAGGGTCAGGAGCATTTGGGGTGCCCCGTGCTGCATTTGAAGTTGAAGCAGAATTTTGTCCATAGGGAAAAGGATCCTTCAGGATAGCTGGTTGTTGGGCTTTTAACAGCTTTTGAGCTTGTTCCATAAGGGGACATAGATGGGTAAGGTGATCTTCATGGCACAACTTACATGGGAATTTCACCTTCTTCTTTTCTTTCTTTCCCCCATCAGTATTGTTTGTGGGTTTTTGCTTGTTTTGGTTTCCCTCCCCTTTCTTTCCTCTCTTCTTTTTTCCACCGGGCTGCTGATTTCCCTTCTGAGAGGTTTGTGCAAAAACATTTTCATTTTGGGGTGAGGGGGCAGCCTTTGCTTCCTCCACCGTAGAATGTTTGACAGACAACCGATGGAGTTGTTTAGCCAAAGATTCTATAGTGGGAGAATTCATGGAACCAACCACACCATTAGCATGGGGTCCAGGCTTAGGTTTCTCTACATCATGCATTGGCCTCGGCGCCTCAAGAATAGTCTCATATAAGATCCCCCACTGAGAATATATCAAATCTAGTTGTTGGGCCCTAAGGATAGCTTCTTCCTCACTCGTCACTCTTGAAGTAGATACACCCTTGCCTTTAATAAGGCTCTTCTGTTTTCTCCACTCTTGGATGTGATCCGAGGTATGGGTGGCCTTGTTCTATCGAAAGGTAGACAACAAGTTCGTTTCAAAATCATATCGGACAGGAAGCTGGAAGTGACTAAGGAATGCATTAGCCAGGTCCCAAAAACTGCTAAATGCGGTAGAAGGCAACTCAATGTACCATTTTGCTACAGTACTCATCAAATTTCTTTGGAACATCCTCAACTGAACTGAATCTTCATTCAGTGAGCTAGAAGAGCACCAGAAATGGAAAGTGGTGGCATGAGCTCCAGGATCGTCACCAACTTTTCCTTCGAATTTTGGGATATCCGAGGGCAGCTTGGTAGGGACGGGTGGCCAGGAGGGATCATGTCTCACCGGGTCATTCATTAGTTTAGACAAATATGGAAAGTTTAACGTTGCTAGGAAAGGAATATTGGGTCTAACCGGAGCACTAAAAGTACCAGTTTGGGGATTAGAGGGACTTGCCCCCATATTCCCATATGTGAAGGTGGGGTTGCCCCATGCTGTTGGTTGTGAAGTGGATGGGTTGATTTGGAAAGGATTCCATCCATAAGCCAAATAATTGTTTGTGTGAGGTGTAGTATAAGAGCTTTTGGCTGCCCCAGTTGAAAATGGGGTTTGAAATACAGTAGCAGGTATCCCTCCACTAAAAAGTGAAAAGGGAGAGCTCACGAACGGAGCTGAAACTAGAGTTTGAAAACCTTGACCATAAGGGTTAGTGTTTTCAAATTGTACCCCTATATATGAGGGTGTTGATCCTACGTATGGAGTGGATGGGGGAATGTGCCCCCCATTCGAAGCAAATCCTTGGATAAAAGTCGAGGATCCTATAGGACCACTCTGGGCAATATGTGTGAAGGAAGTAGGAACTATAGGTACACTAGGAAACCCAGTGACCATACCACCAAAAGAACCTGCTAGACTTGTGGGAGATGGTGGTTGAACCACTCAGCTCACTAGAGTTAAGGGCGTGGTAGGTATACTTGTTCTAGGGGTACCTACCGAGGGAGGTAGTACCCCTTCAGCTGGAGCAGCTGATGTGGAAGTAAAAGAACTTTCTCTTGTAGTAGACATTATCCTTCCCATAGGGATAACAATCACAGGTGGATCGAAAGGATGAACATGAACAATCATAGGATCGTTTAAGTCAGTTAGAGGTGTATTAAAAATCCTTACAAACTCGTCAGCCTGCAAGTCTTCTATCTCAATTGTGTTTGAATTAAAATGGTTTTCCCTAAGTTCTGGTTCACCCAGAACTTCACTAACTCCTATCGGTTCAAAAGAATCGTCTATGTCCAATCTCTGCCTTTGAGGGAGAGGTGGAGGTTCCAAAGTAATAAGCGGAGGAAGGTTTTGCAACCTTCATGACCTTCTGATAGATTGGTCCTGCACGATTGTAAATTTGACTCTTCAAACCCTAAGGTCGGCTAAAACATAGACAAACCATAGAGCAATCGCTGCAAAAATTCCTAAAATCTCAACAATAAAAAAGGGTACAAGATATGCTTTCCCAAAGAAATCCGAGAGACAGTTTCTTGGCATCCTTGAAGAGGTTCTTAGGCACAAGCAGAGGAATCACCCACCTCCCTCCTACACTTTCAACAAGGGTTACCTTCCAAGCCCGTCCAAGGTGAACCAGAAATAGCCTTCCGGTTTACCTGTGTATAAACCCTAGATGTCAAGAGACTAGAGGCTACCTTAACTATATCAATAGTCTGGGGGGACAGTCACAATCCTGATTCGTATGCATGGGCAGGGTAGCTGAGCCCAAAACTCTGTCTAGGACAGAATCCCCAGATGCATAAAAACCTTGGTCTATGTTTTGATAAGGAATTGGAGGGTTATCTCCTCAGTCCAATACCTCCACGCGGCCTCATGCTTAACTCTCGTTTGAGAGGAGCTTCCCAGATACTATAATTAAAGAGAAGGATTTACCTATCAATTGGCCCACTATGTCTGAATTTAAGTACTTATGGGGAGTTTACACTTCCTATCCCACAAGTCTAGCCTAATCTAGTAGGTGTATGGTCCTATAAAACAAGAATTACTAATAATTTTTATATTATAGCATTCATTTTAAGGGCTATTTTTACTCAGAAGGCAAGTGGAGTGAAAGAATATGATATTATTGACTCGATAAGAAACGTAAAAAATAGGTGTATAAATCAATATCAAAGCAAATTATCACTACTTAAAACAAGATTCTCTTTTTCTTTTTTTTGTAAATATAAACTAATGAAAATGCAACTAAGAAAGAGAAAAACTAAGACTTATTTTTGTAATTTTTGAGATTTTATTTAAAAACTGAAAGTAAAACTACCATATGCAATTTGAATGCAAATGTTTCCAATGTTTTTCTTTTCACTTTTCAAATTCCTCAAAGATTACTATGCACCTAAATGCAAAAATTCTTGAGTATACTTGAATAATCTAACTATAAAAAGTAAGAAAAATTAAGTAAAGCAGATTTATAAAAACCAAAGATCAACCACCTAAGGAAGACTTGGAAAACACCCAGCTGGGGAAAACACAATGAATGGAAATCACTGAAATCAATCAAAGGCAAGTGACAAATCAACACTATTCAGAAATATAATGGAATATACGGTATCTAGAACTCTTATCACTGATTCAGACACCCAGCACTTGGACCTATCACCCAATAGGCAAATCCACTTCAAATTGCTAAAAGAAAGACAATCCAACCAATAAAAACACAAGGGCTTACTAAAGCACGAAGTATGGTTAACAGGGATATCAAACCTATAGTACAATGCCAGTACTAAAGACCATTAGGCAAGACAAAATCCACAGAAGGATAGGGACAAGCAACCCTACCCCAAAAATTTTGTTGCTCAGACTTGTATGCGGCTATCTATAAGAGAAACCTGCGTACTATACATGATTGTCCAATACAGCAACCCGCGTACACAAAACTATGTACGTGACTATGTCGCACAACAACCTGCAAACAAGAATAAAATTTTTCAACAAAAAGAAAAATTATGAAGGTCTTAAAACACCACTATAAGTCTAAACCAAGACAAAACACCACACACTGAATCAGAGCAAAGACTGGGAAAGGATCTACAGAGTTAACCCACAGTAGGATGGGCTCCCCACTGGAGTCACCAGTTCTGTTGTTCAAGATTAAAAACCCTTGTAACCTAGGGTCTAAAGTTACCAACTTACTTTTAACCTTGCAAACAATTAGCTTTAATAAAGTACAGAAAGGAAATAGGAATAAATACTTGACTCACCCGATTACTGATGGTTGATCCAAGCTTGATCTTCTTCAACTCTACTTCTCTCCAAAGCTTCCGGGGATGCACCTACTTCACCTGCAAAGAGAAAATTCTCCAAGTACAATCTTATACATGTATATATGACAGGTTAGATAAACAATATATCTAGTGCATAATCGAATATATTCATCAACCATAATACATGAAAGAGACTCAACACAATGTTGGAAGAAGAATTCTCGTTATTAACAATCAGTGAATGAGATAAGTGTACAAAAAAATGCCTGAGACAAGGACTCCTATGCAATCAAAGGACTCTGAGTTCTGCTGCTCCAAGAATTCTGAAGATATACCACCAGCATAACTTTGCTCTCCAAACTTGATTGATTAATTCCCTCCCCAAGGCGTCTATTTATACTTTGGGAAATAGAGTGGTTTAGAAGGTTGAGGAGGTTGAGATAGTTGGTGTGGTTAATTATTAAGGCCCAAATAATCTCCATTAATATTGATTTATATTTTTTAATGTCGAATGAAGATATACGCGACTATTAATAGAGGACACCCGTGTATGACACGCGAGTTGCTTTAAAGGAAACCCGCGTATGCTGATGTACGTGGGTTGCAATGGAGATAGTCGCGTATAGTATGCGAGTTGTCAATGGGAATAGTCACATACATATGAAAGTTACAATGAATATAGTCGCGTATGCCATTCAACACTTAGAAGAATTATATGGAAAGTTGGTTTAAGGGTAAATACATCTCATGTCATGCCCATCTATAGTGTTTTGGCAAAATTTAATCCTAAGATGTCCTTTTGTGTACCAACATAAGGAATGTCGGAACTTGGATGGAGAAGTGCCATTTTGGTTTATAACACCTTGTCCTTCATTGTGCACTGGTTCGACATATCTATGTCCTTCTAGTAGTTCAATTGGTGCGACCACCCTTATCTCTGAGTATTCAAATGACAATATTCATCGCTTAAAATTTATGATGGTCTTATTGTGTATTTCAAAAAGTGTAAGATATGGGTTTGTATCATTGACAATGTTGATGACTTCAAAATCTGCATATGTTCTCAGGCCATACACCTCGAAAGGTACTTGAGTTAGTCTACCAATAGGTAGAACCTTCGACTGATTTGCTAGCCTTAGTTGAATGGGGGACCAATCGACTCACATTTTTTCCATGCTATCCTATTTCTATCTTGTAAAAATATTGACATCAAATCCTAGGTCAAAAATGATATAATCTATATCATAATCACTTATTTGCACAATCATTCACAAATCACAACCAGTTTTTGACCTTTTTCTCACATGGTTAACTCTTCTGTCGGGTTCCAACTCTTCATGAGTTTCTTCTATCAGCATTGTCAATTTTGAAATAACATCTTTATCATGGATTAGTGATAAGAAACTTTTGAAAAAATATTTAAGCTTACTAACCTTTCATGTCAGTTTCTTTCGTAATAGCTAGTCAAATTTTTTAGGCATTTTCACTAATGGTATTCCAAACGTCAACGCTTGATTATTCCTGAAAATTTTTGATCACATGTCCAAGAATAATTCCTTTTCTTTTTGGACATCAAATGGTACTTTATTTTGTGTCGTCGATTGCACCTGTGGTTTTCCATGAGGTGTATATTGATCTACTCTAGTTGTAGCACCTCCTCTTGTTACACCAACGATGTTTGCTTCTCTTGTCTCAACAAAAATCATTTGGATGTTCTAGTTAGCATTTGGGTTGGGATTCCATGTCGTATTGGTATTTCCCACCATTCAAGCCTGCCACTTCGCAATCAATTGTGGACATTGTTTGATAGTATGGTCAAATGCTTTACAATATGAACATGCCTTCACAAGACTCATACAATATCGAGAAAAGTGTCCTAGTTTTCCATAGTTATAACAAATGACTTCTCTTCTTCCTGGACCAAATCCTACTCCTCCTTGTTGTTGTTGTCCTCATCTCTTGAAATTTCCACCTCCTCTAGGTTGAGGGTATTGTTGTTGCGGCATATACTTATTTTGTTAATATTGTAGCTAAGGATACTATGGTCGCTACTATTGGGCCGGTGGATATTGAGCGGGAGGATATTGAGCTTACACTCATTCATCCTATATATTCTCATCATTCTTCATTAAGTAGGTGTCCACCGTATTCTCTTGCAGTAGTTGAAATTCTCTGCAATTGTTCTCATCATGTCCTACAAATTTAAAAAATTTACAATACATACTAGCCACTGTACTTACAATATTCTACAAGTACAAGCACTCTTTTGAGGTTGTGCACTAGTTTGGTAAATGCAATGAAGAAAGTGCAATAGGTTTCTCTTCTTCTTCAGATATCGGTTGATATTCCTCATCTTCATCATAAGAACCTTCATGATAGTGCAACGTGAGCTCGTAGTATTCTCCTCTGGTCATACTACAAATTTATCTTCCTATCACCATCTTTTTTCTCTTTCTGACCAAAATATTCTTCCACTTATCAAATACCCAGCATCTCATTCAGTCCCACTCTCACCAAAGATCATTTGACCTTATTTTGCTCCATTTTTCCCACACTTCATCTGTGACATATCCAAATTTCTGTGCACTGTTCTTCTAATTGTCACATTCTCATGATTCCCTTTTCACATACGAGCGTCTTTATCCAGGTTTTCAAAGATTTCAAGTATCTTCCTTGTTGTCCTTGGAATTTTTTTTTCCACCTCACTATACAAGATTATTGTGTCAACAAAAAACTCAGTAACGTATCCTTGCAAAATGCTATCTACCCAAAAATAAACAACTCTTGACACAAGGTTGCTAACACTTTTTAGATGCTGAATCAGCTGAGGATTCCACTCCATCGGTTCTCCTCCTTGAAAATTCATTTGTTGGGTTTCTAAATTCAACAACCAGTCATGTAATATGATAGGAAACTAAAAAAAAAGGAGGAGAACCGATGGAATGGAATCCTCGACTGATTCAACGGCTAAAAAGTGTTAGCAACCCTGTGTCGAGAGTTGTTGATTTTTGGGTAGATAGCATTTTGCAAGGATACATATAATTCTCTTGATGTTGGCATCAACTTGTTGTCATGTGCAATGGTGATGCATAGATATTTCACTACAACAACTCCTTGGATAGGTTATGTTCCTTGGGATGAAGATGTAATCATCTCTTGACCTTCTTTATTCTTCACAAACTCTTCTCTTTGTTCTATGGGTTTTGGTCTGAATCACTTGATTAAGACTCCAACACTTATCAATGCAATATCCAATCAACTTGTTGTATTCAAAAAAATTATTGAACTTGGGTGTCATGCTTCCCTTTTTTATCTTATCCATGTGCATCTAAGTTCATTGATCACTTTGGCTATTCCTTCTTTTCCTTATTCCCCTGTTGGAACCTAAGGTTATGTAAGTTCATTACACCTCTATATATTATGGATACATTCAATCGATAGAAAATAGTCAGCTAGCAAAGAATTCAACTAGATGCTCAACTGAGCAGTTGACTGAATTGTTGACTAGACCATGGTTAGTTCGACTAAAACAACCAACTAATCTATGGGACATTGCAATTTTTTTGGAAATAGTTAGAACAACCGAATCCTATTTTTGACCATATACTCCTCACTTCAAGGGAGTTTGTTAGATCTGGAGACTATAAAAGAATGATCATATGGGTTGTGTTGATATAAATTCATGATTGAGTGAAGAATAAATTGTGATGTTTTGATCATAGATACCTTATTTTATTTTCCTTTCTATTCAATGGTTAAATGTGAAGAGTTTCCTCAACATGGTATTAAAGCTATTAGTGTTGAACTAGCATGTTTTGTGCAAATTGTATTGAGTTTTATCTAGGATTGATTGAATATGGGATAAATATTCGTCGACTAATACCTATTTTTGCACTTGGATAAGATCTATTTGATTATAAGTATGGATTCCAAGATAGGACCTATTTTTTTGAATGGACAGAACTATGCAATCTGGGGGCTAGATGGAAACTTTGTTAAAGATCAAGGAACTGTGGAAATATAATAAGGTTTCTATTCCATATCTAACATATGATTAGGATGATTTTGTGATTGATGAAAATAAGGATGAGGCTATTGGGATCATCAAGAACTACATTCAAGGGAGATTCACTTTCACACACGTGGGAACAACTTCCCTCATGCCATTTGGAGTAAGATGAATTCATCATTTGACAAGGTTAATGAAAGTCAAATAATAAAAATAGAGAAAGAGATGGTATATATGGAACCACATTACTTTTAAAGGATTGAGGAATATTTAGATTGCATCAATGAGTTATAGATGAAATTGGGTGAATATGGTAAGAGTTTTCTGAAGAAGTATGGACATATAATCAAACTAGTCATGATGATTTTGAGAACACTTATGATGTGTTATGCTCGTATTTTTGCACCAATTGGATGTCTCACAAGAAACATGGTAAGGAATACACCATTGATATATTATGTGATTTATTGATAAAATGCAAACAAAATTTACTTGAAGAAGGAAAGCTTGGTAGAGAAAACTAGTCTCACTTTCTCAAAGGAAAGGAAAAGCAAAATCATAAACAACATGATCAACCATAATTTATCAACCAACCTACTAAAATAAGGATTGATGAGTCAAGATTGATGAAGAAGACTCGAAAGAAGAAAACCTACTACTACCGTGACAGGTTTTCTTCATTCGATGAAGAATAGTCAAAAGAATAAAACTGGTCACTATTGTGATAGGGTCTTCTCTATCTCTACTATATATTGGTCATACATTTGGAACTTCTAGTCCTTCAAGTTCTTATTCTCTTCTTGAATTTGGGAATTGAAAGAATATATGTATTCCAACCTTTCTTAGTTTCCTTTATCCATGCTAAGTCTGCAAATTCTTAGCAATCGCATTATGATCAAGGATTGAATTTCTTGATATCATATGATTTGCAATCAAAGGACTTATATCCCACTAGACTCACTAACATGAGTCCTATGTGGAAAATTATCATTGGTCTTTGTTTTGAGTCTTATATAGATATATTCATTAATTTTATTGAGATTTCAAGGAATCAAATCTTGGTGCAAACTACACATAAAAACCATCTCATAAAACAGTAAGAAATCGAGGTTTGTTCCTTTATGGTTGACACTAGAGAATATCACAAATGTCTAGTATTCAAGATTATATGGGAAAAGGATCTACACTTTATCTGTCACCAAGTGTTATGTCTTCAAATATGAATTCCAAAAATTTGTTCTCAATGATGTTCTAAGTACAAAATCCTATACATAGGATGGAGAAACTAGCTCCTTATACTTCCTAACCTACACACAAGAAATTACATGACAATGTAGTGTCAACTGAATCTCTATCCTTCCATCCTTTGGTTTCCAAACATATGTACTCGCTATTAGTATTGTCCCTAAGTCTTGATTCTCTATACCTTCTTAAGGAGTTCAGTCTTCTTGACAATAGTACTATTATTCTATCCTCTTGATGACAACAGTGATGACCACAACAATTCCATTAAGTTATACTAATATATGCCAACTCCATGGGGATATCATGATGACCAATAAGGAACTCTTAATGGGACTTACTTCTACTTAATTGGATGAAATACTATTACTAATTTTCATATAGACACTTTAGCAATATGTTTGTGTGGATATACATATACGAGATTTGTCCTCCAAGGGTTACAAGGAATCTTCATGCAAGTGACAATGGAAACTTAGCTACATTTTTGTTAACCATTCAAATTTCTATGGCACAAGAAATGACGTCAAATGGCTCTTGGAAGTGACATACAACCCAATTAGACACACTATCATATTCAAAATCGCATTCAATTATACCAATGCAATATTTAAACACAAAATTGATGAGAGGCTTTATAACTAATGAAGGGAGGTGTCTTGACTACATGCTCATGCAATTAAACTATTGTTTTTCTATTAAACCATTCTCATTCCCAACTTACACACTGAACATGATTCCAATGCATCTAGTATTAGTGAATCAACCCAAGGACACACCATATGACATGTACAATGCATCAAGGACTACAACTGATTCTTTAGAGCAATTCACCCAACAAATAGAAAATTGGTCCCCAAATATTCCAATTCAATCCACCAAGATGATGAATAGACCAACAATTGATAAAATTGTTTCTTGGAATATCAATTGAGAATGTAGAACCCTATAAATGATGAGAAATTGAATTAGGAAGTCAATTCAGATCGCCAAGAGATAAATTGGCTCAATTAGTAAACTACATGACTATCATAAACTGAGACAAAATATCATCAGTCATTGTTTGGTTGAATTTGTTGATATGGGCACCCAACAAACACTATATGATTTTCATTCTACCTTGTTTAGTCGTATAGGTTCTTGTTGGAAGATAATAATGAACATATGGCCAATATTAAACCCAAGAAAGTGCAATTATGATCCCTTGAGGAATAATTTAGTCACTTTGGGCATCATTTAAACTACAATGTGAAGAAATTGATTCAGGTATTAAACTCATGTTCAATGTGATGAAGTTAGGAGAGAGAAATTGGTTCACAAGAAAAAATAGAATCATATTAGAAAATCCTAAAAAAAATGCAAAAAATATTATATTAAGTCCCTTGATCTTTGAGATCCATTGTTCATTCAATGGT
This sequence comes from Pseudotsuga menziesii, assembly GCA_001517045.1. Taxonomy (NCBI): domain Eukaryota; kingdom Viridiplantae; phylum Streptophyta; class Pinopsida; order Pinales; family Pinaceae; genus Pseudotsuga; species Pseudotsuga menziesii. Next base: position 660,570 of record LPNX010054583.1, read on the forward strand.
GAAGATTACCTAGTTTTTAGAGCTTAAATAACTCACTAACACAAAATTGCATCCATAACACCAATTAAGCTACCCATAGCTCTCATATTAATTCTCATAGATCACTAGTAGCCATTAAATTCTTAGAGGAGCTATTCCATCACAGTAATAAATTAAAAACAAAGAGCAATCATATGCAATAAATATTCCACTTAAGAGATTATTTTACCCTCAAATCCAAATGGGAAAATTGACATTCAATGATAGCTCAAATATTCATTTGGAAGTCTCTAGTTATAAGGAAATGATATATCTATAATTCTCCTATCTTGAATAACAAGAAGGAAAAAAAACTTCAAAATCATCGAAAATTACAATGATAAATAAGAGAGTATAGGGAGTAGTGAGAAGGCTAAGGGAGTGACCTTTAATTTCCCATTCCCCTCTCCAATTTTGTTTTTCATTTAATTAAGTAATGCAAAAATTTCTTAGTCTTATTCTACATTACAATTGCATTGTCATTCCTTATCTTATAAACTTCATACATTGCCAAATTACATTATCTTAACTAAGTATTACAATAATGTCGGTTGTGGATCATGATCTTCCTAATCCAGAGATGTTATTTCAGTCGTGTTTGGATCCCAACACATGAAATGGGGGTGTGGGGGAATTTATCCCCCACTGTAGTCATCAGGGGGGTCTAGGGGAGGAGGAGGACTATTTTTGGAGCCCACCCGACAGGGGTTTGGGAGAAATGACGTCATAGTTAAATTTTAGAAAAAAATGCCTTGTAAAATGTTGTGATTTTATAGTCATGACTTATTCAATAATGGGTGTTTTATGGCTCCATGATTTTTGACAGCCCATGGTATATTCCCATGGTGATCCCTTTATAAAAGGAAGGCATTGTAATACAACTGTGTATTGTATTGTATCATTGTACAACAATCTCTATGATTGTGTGAGAAAGAGGTTGTGAGTGAAGAGGAAGTGCAACAAGTGTGGTGCAGGTTGTATCCATTCATTTTGTACCCCGGGGGGATGAAGTGTGGGCACTGTGTATCTCACTTGATTTATTTATTACTTATGTTTACAATATTAGAAAATGAAATTAAAATATGTCTTAGACACTATAAAATAGTTCTAAATTCTTATACAACTTTATCGAGTGAAGGGGAATGAAGAAGAAGGGAAAGCTGAGGGTTTTTGGTGTCCCGAGAGACCCAAAACTCGAATTTTGAGAAGAAATTACTCCTCTTTTTTTTTGGACCTGATAAAAAATAGAAAGTTAAATTATTAGAATGTGTTGAAATGAATGAATAAAATATAAAACTAAAACTAATTTCAGTACTTGCAAAAGATTGGAAAATTTTACTAGTTTTTAAAGCACCGAAATGACAACTTTAGACTCAGCAAAAGATGATTATTTTTAAGAAGTTATAAATCTAAATTATCAGATATTATAGATAAGTATCTTGAAATTATCATACTTTTAAATCAGATCTATCAAATTCTCATATTTAAACTATGTAACCGGAAAGAGGAGAGAGAATTATTTTGAGAAGGTGGAAAGCAACTTCAAGCCTCGCTTGATATTCTTATGAAAAAATTGGAGACCCTATAGAAATAAGAGAAAACATGAGAAATTTTAAAAGAAGAAGGAGATACAACTGAGTTCAACTCCTCCTTTGAAAAATGTAACCTGCAAAACCAACCTATGAGAAATCCCTACATAAAAGTGTTGATGTATTTGTAACTTCGGAATGTATTCACTTGTATATATTATGTATTGTACCCTGATGTTTATTCCGGGAATTATATATAATGTAATTGAGTCATGTCATGCCCCGATGTTCTGATCGGGAGATTCAATAATGTAAAAAATTCATGTAAAGTCATTGAGGTTAACCCTCCATTGTAAGTCGGGGAAATAGTCCCCACATTTGTGTCAAGGTTAACCCTCCTTGTTTATCAGAGGGCAAAGTCCCCACAGTTGTGGGGCACTAGGGTTATTAGACTCTCCTAGAGATGTTGGCTCTAGTAAGTAATTGTTAAGTGGGGACGACATCTTAAAGTGGACATTAATTCAATGAAAGAATATAAATAGAGAGTGATCCTCTCTATTTATCACATACACACTCACTCACTGAGGCGTATGAGTGAGAGAGAAGTAGCTCTCTCAAGTGAGAGAGAGAGAGAGAGAAGTTGTGGAGATCATCTTTATGTTTTTGGGTTTTACTGCTGCCATTGGTGGTCATTCTATCTCTAAGGAAGTTGTGGGGTTTTATCCTTTATGGTTTCCCCGAGGAAAATTATTTTTGTCTCTTGTCTCTTGTGTTTATTGTTGTGCATGTTATTCTCTCAGTTAAAGATCCTAAGATAATGCTAACTTGAATGATAAAAAATCTAACATGGAATTAGAGCTAACTTAAGAAGAAGACATTGTGCAACTGTAGAAGCTATGGCTTCTTACCTTTTGGGTCTCTCTCCACAATCCATCAGCAAAAGTATGCTAGGATGACTCTCCATTGAAGGGCGCATCTTTCTGTCAAAGCGGAATTCGATTCCGAACATTTTCAGTTTTTGGTATGGGAAATTAGGGCTTCTTACAGAAGAGGAATTTTTGAGTGAGCTCAGCATAGGATTTATCTCCTCATCAAAATCGAAGTTTAGAGACCCGGGTCGATATTTTTGGTTGGGTATAACTTTGAAAAAGTCAAACCCTAGTTTGACCTCGGGCCGAAAAAACCCTAAAATACTAAAAATGATAAGTTTTGGAACATTCACTATATCTTGGGATTGGAGAAGGATCAGGAGCTGAAAATTTCACAAGTCGAATATAAAAGCTTGATTTACATTGTATCCAAATTTTAGCCTTAGATTCGCTATATTCTAGGAGATACGATCCCTCCAAGTTAGGGTTCCAGCCTCTCCCAGGATTCATCCCCAAACAGGACACCTGGGGATAATTGCTATATCTCAGGCTATGAAGGTCCAAATGAAATTTATGAAGATGTTCCAGAAAGGGTACAAACTGTAATTTTTGTGGTCCAAGTTTCATACCCAGATGATAAAACAGTGACACGTGGAATTCCATACAACTTCGTTATACTGAACAGTCCTGAAACAGGTCACATTGGGAAAACGCTCATAAGTCCCAATTGGTGAAACCAATTCTGATGAAACCTATGGTTTTGGAATAGGGACAAGTGAGGCTACCTCAATGTGCAGTTTTAGACACAAGAGATACCACAGAAATAGTATCAGGAATTTATCGGAGAAGAAATTGGAAAACTAGGGTTTCCTGTTCCGGGAGCTTCCCTCCATTGTTTTTAGAAAAGGAGTACATTGGACAACTCACCTTGAAGAGGTATGTCTTTCTAGCAAATCAGATCTGAAATATTCCAATTTTCAAAATTAGGTATTCTTTGACAAACCCTAGATCAGCCAGCTTCGAAACTAGGACGGACACCTCAAATCAGTAAGATCTAATCTTTTGCTATTTTCATTTGAGGTTCTCATTTCAAAGTGATCTATCACATCAAATTGATGATAAGCTTGGTGAAGTTGACAAATTCCAAGCATGGAAGTATATGTTCTCTCTGAAGAAAATTAATTGGAAACCTACATGAGTAGAGAGGTTCCATTTCCAGAGGGAGATGAGGCTAAAAGCCTTACACAATAAGAACTTGGTCAAGGCCAAGAAGATCAATGTTGATTCAATCACGGATCACCTTGTACCAAAAGTGTCTTCCCTAAAGACACCGAAGATGTTTGATTCCTTGACCAAGATATTTGAAGGGAAGAACATAAATCAGAATATGAACTTAAGAAACCAGTTGAAGAATGTGAATATCTAGAATATAGAGACCATATAGTCATACTTTACAAGGGTCTCTCAAATCAAAGAACAACTTGAAGTGGTAGAAGAAGAAGTGGAGAATGAAGAAGTTGTGATAACCACCTTGAATGGCCTCCCAAGATCATGGGATTCATTAATTTGAGGAATGTATTCCAGAAGGAAGTGATTACTTTCAACAGACTTTGGGAAGAAGAAGAAGCTCGACTCATAATAAGAGAAGAGAAGATGGGAGCAATTGAAGATCAGTCTCTCACCATCGAAATAAGATCCCTCAAGCGATGAGGAATACGAAGGACTCAACACTTGAAGAAACTCTTATCCATATTAACATTTGGATAAGAAATGGTGAATGAAGAAGATGTTGAATCTGAAGGATCAAGAAGGAATCTACCCACGAAACAAATAAAGATAAGTATTCAATTGTCATTTCATAATCTTGTTTTGTTATGCATTTTTTTATATTTAGTTGATGTATTATGCATGATAGAATGTTTGCATTAATGACAGTATACTAGTAATACGCATGTGATGGGTAAGTAGCTCATGGTGCTGTACAAATATCCATTGCTACTTATCTAGAATGAAACCTCTTTGCTAACATATTGGATTAGTGCATAATCTCAATGTTGTCCTGGTAGAGATGGAAGGCGTCTAGAAATTTTTCATGAGATATGGATGAATGTTGTATTGGCTAAAATAGTTGCATGATCATATATTTATGCATAAGAATTTTCCATTATGAATATGCCTTATGAAATGNAATGCATTTGACTTGTAGGAAAGATCACGTACAATCACCTACAAGCAAAGAAGGATGAGACTTGTTCCGAAGAACAAGTGACGATGGTTCAATAAAGAATACAAGATGAAGAATAATATGACGATACTTTCAAAGAAGAGATCTAAGACACAGTGCAATTATGCAACACTTTTGAGCGACATCATTGATGAAGAACCTTCCAAAAAGTAGCTAAGAAGAAAGGGAAGGAGTGTACTAGTTCAAGAAGAATGATGTCTAGGATGCAGTATAGAGAACTAAAGAGAAGTTCGTAGTTCCATCATGTAGTAGATGGAAACATAATGGGATACAAGGAAATATTCGTAGCACGAGGCATAGGCTACAAAGATACATTTGCAGCCACTAGAAATACACATGACAGGAAGAATAATGTGTGCAAATGAAAGAAGTCCTTGTACAAGCTCAGAAGACACCCATGGGATAACACATACATGAGGAGCTTGATGAAGACCTAAAAATTTGCTACAAGGTTGAAGATGAAAATATATAGAGGATGACAAGCTCATAGATGGGTGCGAGAAGAAATTTTGAAAAAGTTCAAGATAGAGGATCTTGGTATCCAATGATCCTAGATGGATACATAGAATATTAGTAGTAGAGGAATCTACTTATCACTCTGGTACAGAATGTTTCAGTGCATAGAGTACGAAAGACAGAGGGAGAATGATGCTCCGCTTCAAAGGGAGTGACTGCAAAAGATATTGAGGTTTGACATGGTACGACAGGATGGATAGATTATTGATGACTCTAGGCTTTATTGAGAGTAAAGAGGAATCCAGCCTTTTCTTCAAGGTTGAAGGTGGAAGACCAGTGATGCTCTTGTTATATTTCGATGACTTGTTCCTAACAGAAAAGAGGAACTCGTTAAATTTGCAAGAAGAAGACTTGATGCTGAGTTCGAGATAAAGGACTTGGGGATGATGCACTACATTCTAGGTATGAAGGTGTGGACAAGGGAAGTATGCAGTAGAGATCTTGGAGAGGTTTAGGATGATGGACTGCAAGGCCATGACCACACCTATGGCATTAAACCTGAAGCTATTGAGTGTTGCTTCATCAGAGTCAGTTGATGCCATGATGTATTGTCAGATGATTTACTTGAAAAATACGAGACCAGATATTTGCTTTGCTGTGAACACATTGAGACATGTTCACCTGATGGTTGAAAAGCATGCAGTGAGGTACCTGAAGGGTACAGTTGATTATGGGCTCAAGTATGAGGTGAATCAAAAGATTAACCTGGAGGGTTATGAGGATTTGTATTGGGAAGGAAGTAACATTGATAGGAAGAGCACTTCGAGGTGCTACTTCAGTATGCGATCAAGTGTGATATCTTGGTTTGGAAGGATGGAGTCCTGCATGGCACTAAGTACAGCTGAGGAAAAATATGTTGCCACTTGCTATTTGGGAGAGAGGAGCAATGAAGTTCTAGTATGTGATCCAGATCAAGATCTCTCAAAAGAGGGAGTTCTAGCATAGTCGGTGAGACAGGTTGTCTGAGCATAAATCCTGGAGAAGCTCATAGGTTATCCTTGAATGTAATCAACCCTAATGTGAGTCTATGCTATAAATGGCCAAAGTGAAGTTTGAGTACTTCAGGGAGAAGCTTGGTTTTCTCCAGATCGAGGTTCCCTTGAAGGGGAAATGATGATTCTGAGAGCCATTCTGACATGGTGAGAGGATTAGGTTCCTTCCATGGTCAGATGTAAGGGATGAGCCATTCTGTCATGGTGAGAGGATTGGTTCCTTCCATGTCAGATGTGAGTGCTGAGCCATTCTGATGTGACTGTAGGATTGGTTCCTACATGATTAGATATAAGTGTTGAATGCAATTCTTGGAATGGAGGCACCTGGTCAATTACTAGGAATACTCAGCTTGGTGCTGAGATGCCATTCTTTGGGAGAATGGAGGCACCTGATCAGTTACTATGAATCCTCAATCTAGGACTAAGAGCTCTTCTGATGCAGTGTGTTCAAACATGGTTGCATGTAAGTACAGTGCCCTTCCAATGCGGTGTGTTCACACATGGTCAGATGTAAGTGTAGAGCCCTTCCAATGTGGTGTGTTTGAACATGGTCGGATGTAAGTGTAGTTCCCTTCTAATGCACTGTGTTTGCACATGGTCAGATGTAAGTGCAGATCCCTTTAGATACAGTGTGTTCACACTTGGTCGGATATAAGTGCTGAGACATTCTGGCACAATGTGTTTACACATGGTCAGATGTAAGTGTTGGGCAGGCAATTTTGACTTAGGGTTAGATATAAGTGTTGAAGAATACCTACATGGAGGCTAGGCCTACAACCAACATGAAAAAGGGCTGGCTCTATAGAAATTCCTATGATGAGAAGAATGAAGAGATAACACCATTTGATTGAGATAGCAGTAGCAGTAATGATGATGATTATTTAGTGATGATCTAGCTTTGATGATGATCTAGATCAAGCGATGATCCAGAATTAATGATGATCCAACAGTGACGATCCAAAGCAAGCGATGATCCAGACTTGATGACGATCTAGCAGTGAGGATCCAGACTCGATGATGATCCAGTGATGATCTAGATCCAATGATGATACAGACTTGATGAATATGACTTGAGGATGAAGATTACTTGAAGATGAAGATGACTTGAAGACAAAGATGACTTGATGATGATCCAGACGATACAGAGAAGAAGACTTGTGCTAATAAATTGTGTCGAGAGAATACCTTCCTATTTAAGAGGGAGTGTTGATGTATTTTTAACTTCAAAATGTATTCACTTGTATATCTTATGTATTTTACCCCGATGTTTATTCCGGGAAGTATCTATAATCTAATTAAGTCATGGCATGCCTCGATGTTTCGATCGAGAGATTCAATAATGTAAACAAGTCATGTAAAGTCATTGAGGTTAACCCTCCATTGTAAGTCGGGGAAATAGTCCCCACATTTGTGTCAAGGTTAACCCTCCTTGTTGATCAGAGGGAAAATTCCCCACAGTTGTGGGGCACTAGGGTTATTAGACTCTCCTAGAGATGTCCGCTCTACTAAGTAATTGTTAAGAGGGGCCAACATGTTAAAGTGGGCATTAAGTGAATGAACGAATATAAATAGAGACTGAGCCTCTCTATTTATCACACACACACACACACTCACTCACTAGGGCGCATGAGTGAGAGAGAAGTATCTCTCTCAAGTGAGAGAGAGAGAGAGAGAAGCTGTGGAGATCATCTTTATGTTTTCGGGTTTTACTGCTGCCATTGGTGCTCATTCTATCTCTGAGGAAGTTGTAGGGTTTTCTCCTTTATGGTTTCCCCGAGGAAAATTCTTTGTGTCTGTTGTCTCTTGTGTTTATTGCTGTGCATGTTATTCTCTCAGTTTAAGATCCTAAGATAATGCTAGCTTGAATGATAAAAAATCTAACAAAAAGTTAGATCTAGTGTACTAAAAAACAGGAAATGAGAAAGAGTTTAAATACAACTGAGTATGAAGAAATACTCTCCTATCTCTTGAGAGAAAAATATAAGTAATCTAGTTAAAACAGTAAATCACTACTCTATGTGCCTTACAATGACCTTCTAAACTAGATCTAATAGTAATGTTAAGCAAAAAGGAAACAAAAATTCAGAAATTTAACAATGTCACCTCAAATATTCACAAGAAATCATCTCATAATGCAGAGTGGACCTCCAAATTATGGAAATTTATTCATCAATATAGAAACAATAAAAAATAGCATTGGTTTCTTGCATCCATCCTCAACAAAGGAGTAAACCCCTAGTAATTTTATAGCCACAAAATAGCTCAAACCCTAGGGGGGCGCATTTGCCAAGTGGAGAGGAGGTTTAGGAGGTTGAGAAATATGTGGGAGGTGGTAGCACCATCTTCGTGCTAAATGGTTGGAGAGGTATAAAACAGTGTAAGGGGAAATAAGGTCTAAAAATTTCTTGACAAAGGACCTTGAAGAGTGTCAATGAAGTTTTGCAGATATTTTGAGGGGAAATTTCCAGACTAGGAGTGACGTATAATTGAAAACATTCATGATTATGGGCTTTGCAAAGTGTATATAAGTGAGAAAGCCATGCTAGGATAAACTATGGAAGAAACAAATGGCTGAGATACACTAGGAAGAAAATCCATAGTGTAGATTGATTTCACTAAGGGTACATGCACAGTAATTAAAGAATTCTACGCATGTGGAAGGAAGGTTAATCCATATGAAGGATTAGTCGTCGGGTGAAAAAGAGAAAAGGGATCAATGACCAGGAAATATTTCACCATGCAGACATGCACGGGAGACAAATTGATGAAGGTTTGTGAGATCCCTTACAAGCTTTAGATTTCAAGAGCCAATATTGAAGGCCACACAAGATCGACATCAGAGGGGGATTTCACGTCTCCAAGATGCAGAGGTGAATAAAAATCTCCACCTTTGTGAAATATGGTATGAGTTGCATATCTCAATGGTGGAGATGCAATGCAGGTACAAATCTATGGCCAATAAATATTTCTCTGCTAAAACCTACACGATGGATAATTTGCTTTAGCGTTGCGAAGTTTTGTAGGGCCCTCCACGTTGAACAACGAGGATTAAAAAAGAGGCGTAGATCTATGATCTTGAAGAATTTTGTGATGGGAACATTCATACAGGATAACAAAGAGGTAGATCATGAAATCCAATAGGAGACACACCAGTGAATGATCCAGATTCATTGTAGTTTCAAATCTACAGATGAAATGTTTTTCCCAATGCAAAGATGCGAGGGCGAGAAAGAATACGGAGTTCATGAAAGGAAGATAAATGAATAACTAGATGAACAATCTAGATTTGATCATGTAAGGATCTATGGCATAGAAAAAATTTTCAAATGGAAGATTCCCACTCTGAAGGTGCATTTGAAATCATGAAATCGGTAAAGGAAACAAAAAATCAATGGTTAAAAAGGATCCATGATGACATTGATGGTTATGATATAATTTCAGAATGTGAGTTGCAGAGAAGATAAGGGAAACAGAGAAATGGAGGGAGAATAATGAAATCAAATTAGCACATAGGATCAATGGTACATAACATATTGGTCAAAGTGGAAGGTTGAGAAAGGTTTCGGTCACCAAAGATGTAAGAAATTTAAAAATATGGAAATCATAAAAGACCGTGCACATGAAAATCAGCATACTATTTTATTCGCTTGCATCAAAAGAAAGAGACGACATGAAATACAAAAAGAGCCAATTCCTACAGCAGCCATAAACCACTTGTCAAACACTAGGTAGGCCATTTTTGTCTCTCCTGAAAGTTGTAAATGGCCCAAATGGAAAATATAGAAGATCAGGGTTTAGAGTATTAGAAAGTATAAGAACTGTTGGAGGATAGGAATGCTGATGTTTTTTATCCTGTCATGTTAAATGGGCCCATTGAAGCTGTGAAACAGATGTTGAATGTGCAAAAGGACCAGGGGACTAACCTTCATAATATCTATTAGTCCTTTTTTCACCTTTTCGTTACTGAACAAACCCCTGGTTTCCCAGAATTTTTGATTTGGTGTGCAAACAACTATTCTCTATCAGAAAGAGTCATAATGAACCTTGATCACTCCACCATTCTGTCTTGTTATCTCCTTGAAGAGTCTATACTCCAGTTTTTTAAGGAGTTATCCGTTGAGAGAAAGCAAGATTTTTTTAATAAATGTTTCGAGCCAGAATTTGAGTCGTCCATCCCATCATCTCTAGTCGATGCAGCCCTATTTAGTGAAGAATCCAAGTGTGTAGTAACCATGTTACGCTGATTGTTTGTCTAGACATAGATAAATACATCCCTGAAACCCTTATGAGTCTTCTCTTCATCTTAAGCACTTGACCTGTTGAGTCAAATGAACCCATTCAGTCATTACAAGTTTCATGCATTAAATTTGATTAGTTCTTAGATTAGAATATTCATTCTCAGCTAATGAACTTCCCCAAGACCAAAACTTTCAGGTTCCATTCATATCTATTGAAGATGTTCCTTTCCTTCAACAAGCATAATCTACAGCTATAAGAAATGATATTAACAGATGAAATGTACATGGATTATACCAAGTTCATGAATTTCCTCATGTTAGATATTTATGCTGCCATTTTCCAAAAGAATTTTCCCTGGGTGCTTCCCGAGATGTGGGATCCACTGCAAGATTCTACAAAAAAGAGAACAGGACATTGGTTCTTGTCTGCTGTATCGTTTCACTCATTCACCTTACAGGTTACCAGCCTTCCTAAATACAAGCTCCTTCTCAATGTATTTCATTAGAAAAAAGCTGACCATAGAGATTGAACACTTGCTGAAATATAAGAAGTCCACTAACATCAAATACCCTTGGGCTGTAGCTCCATTCACCATCAAGAATAAGGGTGCTTTTCCAATGGTGGAAGGCTTACTTAGAGAGTTGGGACTTGAGACAGAACCCGCAATCAATTATGACCCTCACCAGGTTATCTCATACATGAGAAAGGCTCAAAGGAGAAAACATTTTAAACATGAAGAGGTTGTGGGATTGGCAGAAGTTGCCAATTGTTCTCATTACCCAAAGATCGTTGACTTAGATGAAGATTCAATCTCTCCCATGAAATAGGTTGTCTCTTTATTTCATGATATCTCCAATTTGGTTGATGTAGCTAAGAGCATTACTCCATTGGCCAACCAATCAAAAAGAAATAATAAAAGAGATTTTCCTGAGGCAATGGATATTGAGGAGGAAGATACCGTTGAAAGTCCAAAAATGAAGAAGATTGAAACAGAAGGACATGAAATTGTCCTAGATATAGTTGTAGAAAAAGGGACAAGGAAAATGAATATATCAGGCCCTTCATTTGAGGTAAAAGAACATACATTTGTAGATACTCTAGTCGATTTTTCTTCCCAATCCAAGAACAGATCAGAGTTAGTGGATAAATACAAAGACATCAAAGACATAACTTCAGAAGAGACTCTGAAATCATATTCTGAAGTAAGAAATATTTCTTATCAAGATGTGTCTTTGGTTTTAGTGAAGGATTATGTTCAAAACACTCTGAACTTGGCCTTTACAACCAAGAATAGAGTTACAGAAGTAAGAATGAACCTAGATGTTATCCCCATACCTGACATTATTAATTTACACAAGCAGACAATGGATATCTTGTTTACTCACTTGTTTAAGGTCACTCTGGCATTATCCAAGTTACAAACCCTCAAAAGTAAGATTGAAAACCAAGTGAAGCAAGAAAAGGTGGAAACTAAGGCCCACCAAACATAGATAAAGAAGTTACAAGCTGATCTACTGGCTGGTGGATACCAATATGATAAGGGAGATGGGATCCAAAGGCTTCTAGATGAGAAAGAAAAATACATTCAGTTATTGAAAAAGAAGATTCCCATACCTTCCAGTCAGCTAATATTGGGCCCCGAGCTAGGTAAGATAGAAAACGAAAAGGACCTGAATAATCAACTCATCGATTGTAAATCAAAATTACTAAAGTTTTTTTATAAGGAAAAGAAATGGAAAAAGGACATGGAGTTGGTAGTAGAGAGTGAGAAATCCATGAAGGAAAAGTTTGAAGAAATGGAAAGGAAATTGTAGGAGAAAGAAAAGGAGTTAGAATTGAGCGAGATTCCTCCTGTGGCTGGATCTCATGAAAAGAGCATAGTCCAGGATATGTCACATGTAAGTCTTAAATATTTGTAAATCACTGGTTTGAAGAACCAAAATAAAAATTTGGAGGGCATAACTGAAAAGAGAGAACTAGAAAGAAATAAATTGGAAGAAAAATGTAAGGAACTGGTTGATAAGAACAACAAATTGAGAAAGCAAGTTACAAGATAGTTAGCCTTATAGGGAGAAAAACATCTCATTTGGGATGTACTGATAGCAGAAGCAGCCAAAACTCCGGCCTTATTTGTATTTTATTCTTGATAAAGAGATTATTACACAAGTTTCTAGACAAAATGTCTTGATGGTAAAATAGGTGTTAAATAAAAATCCATAGACACAATTCATAATGCAATCATTTTTTTGAGTAGTTTGACTAAAGATGAAATAAAGAAAGAAAATATTCAAGATAGGATCTTGGTTATCACATTGGCAAGAAAAATGGTAAATAAATATCATCATTTGGAAATAGTTCAAGAAAAAGTTGATGTTATGCATCATCAAATCAAGGAATTGATTGAACTGTTTAATCCTTTATTTAAAAGAGTACTCCCTTTCTTTTGGGAAGAGAAAGGAGGAATGTGGTCTCAGAAAGAATATAATGACAAGTTAATCAGTTGCATATCAGATCACAGATAGTTTGATGATATGTAGCATCAATATTTATCTGGAAAAATGGTGATTGACAAATTGGCTGGATATTTAGAGATGCTCTTTGACTTCAAAGACACATGTATCAAATTGCTAGAGTTCTCTTATGCAAAAAAAGTGGAGCTCAGATTATTGGAAAAGGAGATGTTTAGCCTGGATCTTCCAGCTGTCAATCAATGGAAAATAATTGAAAATTATGGGAAATGTAAATACAAGCTACGCCAATGAGGACACTCGAGAAATTTGGGATGTCAAAATACACACTATTTGCTTAAGTGTGACGGGGATCAAAAGGACAGCTGTAACAATCAAGTGGGCCAAAATCCTGAAGATTCGCTACTGTTTTAAATTCATCCTGTTGACTAGGGATGATTTTAAGGAACCATACTTATTTAAAAGTGTATAAATGTTGGAGAATATTACCAATTCTTAAAACACCAACTATAAAATGATTGGCGATATTTTTCAAAAAATAGTTTAATTTCCAAGGATTTTATATCATTTATATAATAATTTGGCGATTTTTTGGGTGAAAAAATTTTACCCCATCAAAATTGGGCGAAACAGGGCTTCAAAAAATGCAAAATGGCGAATCGTTTTTGGGAGAAAAACATGGAAAAATAGCCCACTAGACTAAAATTCTCCCCTAAAATTATCCCTGCTGTTGACCCACCCATTTTTCTATTTCATATAAATCGTGGAAAATGTGCCATGTTAAAGTTTGTTAGATGTCTATTTCTCAAGGTGTAACTAATTTCGACCCTGTTTCGAGGTTGGTCTCGGGGGCCTAAAACATTATAAGTATACCCTCAATAGAGGAAGAAAGGGTTGAAACCCATGAGACTTTTGTTTTATGTAATTTTGAGATTTGTATTTAATAGAAGTTTGTAGAGCCGAATGCTGGCCTTTGATCGCAGAAATTCATGTATAGTTCTCAATTACAGTCTATGATTTCTTTTATTTATTTGCATGTTCTTCCTGTTAATATTTCCATTATGTTTTCTCTCATATCTAATATAAGTGTGTGATAGTTTTTAGAATTCATACTTGGTTATGCCATGTCTATCATCTTAGATATTCACAAATTGTTTCTACCAAAGTTAACGCAGAATTCATCTAACTGGTGCTTTGTGTTAGTGGATTGTCATATTTTATTCCTTTCCACCATGAAAAAAACATATTGACCATAACCAAAGTATTATCTTTCTTTTGCAGACATTTCCCATGTGAATTTCTCTGTGTTTCTTAATAATTGTGACTCCATAGCCCAATCTACTCTTATCGTATTTCAACCACAACGATATCTGAATTTCTTTTCATATTTGTATCTAGCCTGGTTATATATCTGTGAGAGATCCATCTCTGGAAATAGAGAAGCCGTCTCCCTTCCTAAATTGGTTCTTCTATTACATGTGGGTCCACCTTCCACAACCTTGGGTGCGATTCTGAGTGCTAACAAACTAGCGTCATTGTCGGGAATGCAAAAGTTCAAATCATCCCTGGGAGAAATGACAAATATTCTAGAAGGGAAGGGTTTCTATGGGAAAACAAAGACTCCTACAGTTGAATAAGGCTATATTTTTTCCATGGCGACTCCACATTCGTTCTGAGCGAATTGCAAAAGGCATCTTGGCTTCTAGGTGGCCACATACATGAGGTAATCCTGACACTGAAATATTGCAAGGTGTCGATAACCCTAATAAATTGCTTAGAAATAAAGGAAAGGACCAATTAGATATTCCTCAATTTGAAAATTCATCTACTCAATAATTTCGTAGCATTCAAGATTCTGCGTGGGAAAGTAATTTTGGAAGATCACTATTAAAGTCTAAATCAAATTCTGACTTAAAGAACACATAACTAAATCCTAGCAGGTTAGAGTCATATATCCTTGACTCTCTTTGGTAAAAAATCCAAAGCTCTGAGAAAATTGGTGCAAGAAACCCTAATTTTCAAAACTTTCAGCCTTATATCCCACCATTTGTTCAAAACCCTCCAACCTTCCAAGCACCTCCTATAGTTCCAAATCCACCTAGACTAATGGAGGCCATATTTTCCCCTTTGGCCTTGCCTGTTGTATTGCATGACCTCCCTTTGAATTACGCCCAAAAAATTACCTTGTATGATGGGGAGGGTAATTTCTCGGCCAGACAACATGTGTATAGGTTTGATGAATTCACTGATCTGGAAGAATTTGATTATGAAGATGCCAAGATGAGAATGTTTGCACAAATTCTGTCTGGGGAAGCCAAGAAATGGTTTAGAGACTTCCCTGTTGGATCCATTCCTACATTCCAAGCCTTCCAGAATGCATTCCTATAAGGGTGGGATGATCAGAAGAGTCCATTACAACTACTGTTACAATATAAAAATATCAAGAAAGGGGGTTTTGAATCTATCCATTAATTCTCAAGAAATTTCATGAGTATATAACTACATCCCTGCTGATATCAAACCTCTCGTAGGAACTGCAAAAATCCACTATGTTGATGTGTTTGAAAGTGATTTTGCTTTATTATTGAGAGAGAGGAAATCATCTTGTCTTCCTTATATGTTTAAAAATGAATTAGAAGTAGAAGCCAACATGATGGCATGTGGAAAGATGAATCATAGAATAGAAACGGATAAAAGAAAAATCAGGGAAGAACTTGTACCTTCTACTTCTGTTGTTTCCTCTTCCAGTGATATAAAATTTGAGATGATATTGAAGGAAATGGATAAATTGATGGATAAACTGACTGTAGATAAAAAGCCACCGAATAGGGAGCAAGCTGAGCCTCAAATCAGGAATCCAAATTTTAGAAGACCCAATCCTCCTCAACCCCCATAAATCAGACAGAGGGATGTAAGGAATCCTAGAAACCCAAATGACCACCGAATACAACCACCTTTCCCTAAAAACTATGTTGATAGTGAAGGTGAGGAGGATCCTACTAAATATCAAATCCATCATTTCAGTGATTTGGATTCTAATATATACCTCATAGAAGCAAAACATAACATGTATTCTTAAGAGGATGCAACTAATAAGCATTTTGAAATAGAATCTGAAAAGTACCAAAGGGGGTACCTACACACTATGGATGATGTTCAAAGGAAGATTAAATTGAGTAATAGAGATGTTACTGCCAATAAAGGAAGGATCAATAAAAATCATCCTTCTAGCAGTCAATAGAACATTAATAAGAAAAAGGAAAAAGAAAAAGAAAAATTGTATATAAAGAGCCTATAGATAAATTAGAAAAGGCAAAAAAGGTTAGACAGCCAACACTGGTAGATGGGGAAAAAATTGTTTCCACTTTCAACCTGCAGAAAGAGTTCTCAAAGGTAAAAATATCTATCCCTTTCAATGAGGTGCTAAGAAATAGAGAATACAGAGACAAGATAACAGGTATGGTTAGGAATAAGGGATAATTTCAACCTAATATCTTAGAAGTGAGTGATGATGCTCCTACTATTGTTTTTGGGTCTAAAATTGAAAATGGAGATGAGGATGAAGTTCCCTCTTTTTACTTAAGTCTAAATGTACATGATATGGTTGTGCACAATGCCATGTTAGATTTTGGTGCCTCCCATAATATGATACCAAAGGGAGTAGTAGAAATCTTGGGATTAGAAGTTACTAGACCTTATAAATATTTGTACTCCTTTGATTCCAGGAAGGTAAAATTCCTTGGACTGATTAAAGATATGGTAGTAACTTTGAAAGAAATTCTCTCTAAAACTATGGTAATGGATGTTGTTGTAGCAGACATTACTCCTAAATTAGGTGTGTTACTATCAAGATCTTGGACCCCTATATTAAAATGAAGTTTGCAAATGGGCATGTCCTATGCTACCTTTCCTATGAATATAGGGATTAAAAGGTTGTAAAGTGAGAAAATATCCCCATATGTAGTCAGAAGCCAAGAAAAACTAGATGACCATGCTATATATGGTGTTGATACTAACTTGGGATCTTCCATTTTCTTTAATGATGTTTCCCCTTGTGATCTTAAAATTTCTACACCTGTTGAAGTGAAGGAGGAAGAAGAGTCTGCAAAGAAACAAGCATATTTAGAGAAGAAACATAAAGAAGAAGGTCTTTGGACCATGTATTTTAATGGATCAGTGGCTAAGGTAGGTGTTGGTGCAGGTGTGTATATTATTTCTCCCAACAAGGATTTTAAAGGTTTGTCTTACAAGTTAACTTTTGAATGCACTAACAATATGGCAGAGTATGAAGCTTTATTGTTATGGCTGCATGCTTTGAAAGATATGGGAGGAAAAAGGGTACAAGTCATGTGAGGCTCAGAGTTAGTAATAAATAAGATAAACGACAGCTATCAAACAAGACATCCCAAAATGAGGGCCTAAAGAAATGAAGTGTGGGATATGTTTGGAAATAATTTTACTGAGCATACTATCAGAGTAATTCCCAGAAATGAAAAACACAGTGGCCAACTCTTTAGCAGTTGCTACTGGTAAATTCAAAACTCCCACTGCTGGCAAAAAGAAGTATAAGGCTGATGTTAGAAACAAACCCTCCATACCATACAATTCAAAATATTGGAAGGTATTTGAAGATTATATGCAGATTAAGAGGTTTTTGGAATTATCTGGTGAGTTTGTAAATACTCGGGTAGATAATGAAACTGACAATCTCGAGAACCTTCAAGATTTTGAATATAGTGAAGAAAACTTAGTTGAAGACATGAAGTACAAAATCACCCTGGGAGGGAAGGACATAGTTCATTTGAAAGGTAATCATATCCCCAAAGGCCTGATGGATTTAGAGAAGTTGTTTGGCCAAAACAATGTTGATAAGAATCTGAAGATGAAGCCCATTGATGAGGTTGTCAAAGACAAAAATATAGGGACCGAATAAAACCCAAAGATCATAAAAAATGTCAAAGAGATTTCCGTTCTAAGAAAAAGAAGATTATATAAATTTGATGAAAAGATACACCGACGTTTTTTCCTAGAGCTACGAAGATCTTAAATAGTATGATGCCTCCATCATACAACATACTATCCCTATAAATCCTGGTGAAAAACCTTTTAGACAGAAATTGAGAATAGTTAACTTGATGTTGTTGTCTGTCATTGAGAAATATATCAAAAAAATGTTCAATGCCAAGATCATTGTAACTTTGAGGTTTTCTAAGTGAGTTTCATATATGGTGCTTGTTAGGAAGAAGAATGGTGAAATAAGGTTGTGCATAGATTTCAGGAACCTTTACGAAGTTCCTTTGAAAGATAATTATCCTTTTCCCATAATGGAACAAATTTTGCAGAAAGTGGTGGGGTCTGAAAGGATTTCCACCATGGCTGGTTTTTCAGGATACAATCAGATAAAAGTGTTTCTTGAGGATCAAGATAAGACTTCTTTCACTACACTATGGGGTACTTCTATGTATGCCAAGATGGATTTTGGTATAATGAATGTAGTAGCCACGTTCCAGTATGACATGGACATTGCCTTTGTAGAGGAGAAAGATAAATTCATAGTTTTTTACATGGATGATATCACTATGTACTCCATGTCTGACAAGGAGCATATCAACCACTTGGAGAAATTTTTTTGAAATGCAAAAGATACAGAATATCACTAAACCCCGGAAAATCAAATTTTTCATTGGAGGAAGGAAAACGGATAGGGAACATCATTTCCAAGGATGGTATAAAGATTGACCCAGAGAGGATCAAGGAAATCTTGAAGGTTGAAGAACCAAGGAGCAAAAAAGAAGTGCAATCCTTCATTGGGCAGGTAAATTTTCTAAGAATATTCATCCCAAGTTTTGCTAAGATACTAATGAATATCACTAACATGTTGAAAAAGGACCATGAGATTAAATGGATAGCGGATGCAAGGAGAGCTTTCAGAGATATAAAACAGGCCATCACAGAAGCCCTTGTGCTGGTTAGTCCAGATTTTAGCAAATTTTAATCTTTTCATATGCTTCTGATTGTACTGTTGCTAGAGTGCAATTAAAAAAAAATGATCAAAACATTGAGCATCCTATAGCCTTTTTTAGCAAAGTATTAAGGGATGGGGAGTTGAAATATGACATAATGGAGAAACAAGTGTATGCTCTAGTCAAATCTCTAAAAGATTTCAGATTCTATGTTCTTCACTCACACATCATTTCTTATGTTCCTAGAAGTGTGATGAAGGGCATCCTCACATAGCCAAATCCGAAGGGAAAAAGAGAAAAATGGATTGTCGTGTTACTAGAGTATGGCATCAAGGTCAAGCCCACCAAACTAATTAAGGGTCAAGGATTGGCAAAGATGATGACAAATTCCAACTGTGATTCCTTGCAACTAAATTTCTTGACCGGCCATTTGAACAAGATTGACACTGAGGTGCAGGTAATTCCTAATTGTGGAAATTGAAACAAGTGATAGATCAATTGCACTCACAAAATTACTAATCAAACATGCAAATTTACACACAAAGGAGACTGAAATTGGAGCATAACACTAATCTGTATTGAATAAGTGTACAATAGCCAAACTTGTGAAGTCATAGGCTGCTACAATAAATAATTACATGAGAGATTTGAATGCATAAGGATTCCATTCGAAATAGTCAAAAGCAGGCTTACTAAATCTAGTCAAATCCCCCACAGGTGCATAAAGCGATTTCCAAATATGCCTAGAAGCTCACGAGTTGGAAATGTCAATTAGGAAAGATAATAGGTGATGGAAATACAACTAATACATGCTTTTATTAGGAGAAAATAATGGAGGATGATGAGGGAAAAAAACAAGTCAACTGCACCTAGTCTTACTTTCCCTTTTGCCATAAAACTCAGTAAAGCAGGCTATAAAGCAGAAAAAGTAGACATGCACTAGGGAGGATCTAGACTAAAGTAGATATGCTAAATATGGATTCTAGGAGGTTTCCCAAGCGCTCCATGACTCAGTTTTAGCAATTTTCACTTCTAGGACATGTGGAAGACAACTTGCATAGAGTGGAATATTGGAAACTAGGCAAATAAGACAAAGATGGATTAATTAACGGCTAAGGTAGATAAATATGGGTTGATTATTATAAAAACCCCCCTTAATCCCGACTTATGAGTAAATATCATAAAACTATAGGGCCTAGCAACAAGTCTTAGTCACCTTTTACATACTGAATGTCCATTTAACCAAGGAAAGAGGCAAAAACCTAGTGGGAAAATCCTCCCTTAAACATGGACAGTAAAACAAAATTTGAAAATCTTGTCATCAATCATGCTTAACATCATGATCATCAATCCCCAGTAATGATTTGAGATTGCTGAATGTCTTCTCACAAAAACATTTGGTGAATATGTCAACTACTTGTTCTGAAGATGCACAGAAGAGTAGGTGAATGGTGCCATCATGCACAAGCTGTCTGATGTAGTGCATACGGATCTCAATGTGTTTGGTTCTCTGTCTGTGAACTAGATCATTGCATATTTGAATGGTGCTCTGATTATCACAATAGATAATAATTGAGAACTCTGATTCGAAGCCACACTCATTAAGTAACCCCTGCAACCATAAACATTGAGTTGTTGCATTTACAACTCCTCTGTACTCTTCTTCTGTAGATGAGGGTGCAATGACACTTTGTTTCTTGCTTTACCAACTGATTGGTCCTTCAGCAAGCATGAACACATATCCTGATGTTGACTTTCAATCTATGTTGTCACCTGCCCAATCACTGTCAGTAAACCCAATCAAATCAAGATCAGATTTAGCTTTGTAGAAGATCCCATGAGTTCTTGTTCCCTGAACAAAGTTAAGGATCCTTTTGGCTGCTCTCCAATGGATCTCATGAGGCTGATCCATGTATCTTGAAACCACACTTACTGCATAATAAATATCAGTTTGAGTTTGTGTAAGGTACAGCAAACACCCAATCAGTTGTCTATATAGTGTACTATCTACCATAGGAGAAGAACCTGCTTCTTCAAGCTTAACTCTTGAAAGGAAGGGAGTCTTGCTTGGCTTGCAATATTTCATGTTGAACTTGTTCAAAAAATCCAAAGCATACTTGGACTGATGTACTTTTATTCAATGTTGGGATTGAGCAATTTTGAGACCCAAAAATTGGCTCAACAACCCCAAATCAGTCATAGAAAATGCATGGTTCATTGCATCCTTCAAGGAGGCAATTTATTTATTTGAGATTACCGTAACCAGAAGGTCATCCACATACAAGAAAATAATCATCAAAGAACCATGAATCAGCTTCAAATAAACATTTGGATCATACTTGCATTGAACAAAACTCAATGACAGCAGAAAGCCATCAATCTTGGCATACCAAGCCTTGGGGGCTTGTTTAAGCCCATACAATGATTTCTTTAGCCTCCACACAAAAGATGGATTAGTAAAAAACCATTGAGGTTTCTGCATGTAAATCTCTTTAGTAATATATCCATTCAGGAAATCACACTTCACATCCATGTGATGTACCTCCCACTGCTTTGAAGCTGCAATGGCTAAGGCTAGCTTGATGGAGTCCATCTTTGCCACTGGTGCAAAGGTCTCATTGTTGTCAATAAAATGTACCTATGAGTAGCCCTTGGCTACCAATATTTCCTTATATTTCAAAGGTGAACCATCAACATAAAAATTAGTTTTAAAAACCCACTTACATTGAACTAGCTTCCTCCCTGGGGGAAGATCAACTAGCTCCCAAGTGTTGTTCTTCTGGAGTGAGCTGAATTCTTCTTTCATGGCTGCTTGCCATCTTGGATCATGTGCTGCATATTAATATGTCTATGAGTATGATTCAACCATCATATAGCATTTCTCTACAAGAAAAGGGTCTTTCATGCTCAGGGCACTCTCAAACTGAGATCTAGTCCTCCTAGGATCACTAGGATTTCTAGCTAGTTCCCCAGCTGCATGACTGGTTTTTGCTGCCCATTTTGGTATTGTAGGACTGTTAGGATCTGAAATTAAATCATCATTATCAGACATATCAGAATCAGCAAACTCATTTGTCTCTTCACTTACATTCAATGGTTCTAGTGGTGAAGAAGACTCTCCAACTTCAACTGCTGCTAAAGGATCTTCTTGGAACTGAACACTCCTTTCAATGAAGGATTTGTTTGTGATCAAATTGATCAGCTTGTACCCTTTTGAATATTTAGAGTACCCAACAAATAGACACTCTTGTCTTTGGGCCTGCAAAGCCTTCCTCTTTTCTGTTGGAATTCTAGCCCAAGCCCTTAAGCCCAAATTCCTGAAATGGGTCACATCTGGCTTGTGCCCACTCCATGCTTCGAAAGGAGTCATACCATCAAGCTGTTTATGAGGCACCCTATTTTGGATATAAGATGCACAATTTATAGCCTCTTCCCAAAACTTTTGTGGCAAAGTCTTAGCCTCCAATATACAAGTTGCCATCTCTTTCAGTGATCTGTTCTTTCTCTCAGCAACACCAATTTGTTGTGGTGTGTAAGGGATTGAATCCTACATCTGAATACCTGCATCTTCACAATATTGAATAAAATTAGACTTGACATACTCACCATGATTTTCAGATCTGAGGATCTTGAGTTTCCTCCTAGACTGGTTTTCAACCAAAGCCTTAAAGACTTTGAAGAGGCCAAAAACTTCAAACTTATGCTTCAGGAAGTAAACCCAATAGTACTTGGAAAAGTCATCTATGAAAGTTAATGCATATTTGGCCTGACTCATTGACATATGAGGGAATGGACCAGAAACATCACTATGGATCAACTCAAGAGGTGCATAGGTTCTCTCATGACTAGCTCTCTCAAATTTATGCTCTGGGTGTTTTCCTAGGACACAACCTTGACAGACTCCCTTGGAAAAATTAATCTTTGGTAACCCTATGACCATTTATTTTTCACTTAGATCAGAAAGATACTTATAGTTAATGTTGGTTATGATGGGTAGACCCAGGTTTACTATAATCAACCAACAACACCCCTAGCTCACTGGCCCTTTCGGCGACAGGCCGCGAAGCGGCCTGAAGTCTCACTCGAAGTGATTCTAATGGGTTGGCCAAGGACTCAAGCGTCTTGGACTGGGTTCTATGGCATCTTTTCTTATGAATTGCAGCCCTTCTAGATATGAGGTCTCTTTCTCTATGTGTCGTGCGACTCCTCTGCTCGCGTCGTGTGATCTCCTCGTCTCGCGGCTCTCTAGCCGTGAGATATCCCTTTATTGTCATGCGGTCCCTTTCCACGTCGTGCACTTTCACTGACTCGTGATAACTCCAGCATTATCACATCGCCGCTCACTAGGAAACACATAACTTCCTCCCAACGCTAAGCCCTTAACCTACGGTACCGCGCACTGCAGCTCCTTTGCCGGTGCAGTATCGCCTTCTTGCGATAACCTACTCCCGCGGCTCAACGCACTTAGCATTGTTCGTTTCGATTCACAAGACTCAACATACCAGGCTGTTTAATACTGCGACTAGTGACCGTTTCAAGCAAATCATAAATGAACCCGCATACAACATGCCAAAGACTTCAACTTATGTTTGTCCTTCTATATTGCTGTAAACTGATTAACACATTCATTCATTAAACTGTAAACAAAGTTCATGAAATAACTGGTAAATGCACAAGTAAACGTAACACATAAGTCAATCACATAACACTCAATTTTAACGTGGTTCACCTCCAGGATGGAAGTTACGTCCACAGAACTGTGTTTTTATTATAGCTTAGGGGAAGGTAAAACACAGTTCTGCTGCACCGCATATGTAGCTCAAGATCTTCTCTCTTAGATCTCTTTTCTCCTCTATATTGCACTCCTACAATATACTCTTCCCTCTCCGTCGATCCCTACGAATCGTTACATTCAAGCTCAATGAGCTAGCTATTGGTTACATTAAGATACTACAGCTAATAATAGAACCAGAGCTTAGCTTCTATCACTGTCTAATAATCGACAAAACGCACAAAATGACCAACTATTATCTTACTAACAACAACCTTTACAATACAAGATATATCCCTTTATAGGCGGCCCGAAGGTCTCGCCATTACAACACTATGGGCCTGTCCCAACAGTAACCCAAACCCTAATTAGTGATAGTCGGCCATATCTGTACTTGAGGTAGCCACTTTTTCGTCATACCATAGCTCTCTACAGTCTTCCATGCTTCCCGACGTTGATCATGGGTACTGTGAACCACTTCACTTTTCTGTCCTTCGTCTTCAATGCTTCAGCCTCGTTGCTCCTTTTCCTTTATGAGGGTTTCTGAGCCCTCCTGTCTTCACCACTGCCTTCAATGCAGTGGATGAGCTCTCTCTTCTCAGCCGCTCAGGTATAATCATCTTCCTTGACTTCTCCATCTTCTTCGCCATGGTTTCTGGCTCTGCTCTGTAGCTGGAAACATGCTACGGTGTCGTAGCTCTATCTTATGTTCTCTCCACCAAAACTTATCTATCTACTAAAATAGCAGCTTCTTCTGTAGCTGCGGGACCTTGCTCCAACAGTCCCCTAACACTTACTTTTGGCTCATCCCCGAGCCACTACCAGTGGGATTCTCCTGCTATAGCCTCTCCTTGGCTTCCTGCGAAGTCCTCTGCAACCTGTCTCGAAGTCCTGCGACTTCCTTCTGCATCACTTCAACATGCTCTTTATAGTTTCTATAACTTGGTTCGTTGGGATCTCTTATCCTTCCTGCCCTTAGTCATGGTCTCGCTCTCGTTGCTCCTGAAACTTTTTAAGAACCTTCTAGTGTTTGAAAGGTCTTCCACAGATATCCTTTCCTCTTTATCTGGGTTAGAACTTTTATCACAAGGAAAATCTGTATCTTCCAGCCTTCTCAAACATTTCATTCAGTCTGGATCCCTCTATATGAATGAGATACAAACCATGAATTCCGCTCTGAGAACAAGCCTTTATCTGCATCTTGAAGTTCTGCTTGCTTGGTTTGTTTTCTCTTTCACTTTTCTTCTCAACAACTCACTCCAGGTATTCGCGTGACTCTGGTTCCGCATATTTTCATTCTTGAGCTCTGGAACCTTTTGTTCTGCTCTTAGATGATGAGATAGGTCATCTTCCTTCTCCCGTTGCTTTCTTTTTCTCATTTTTACTTTCCTCCTAGTGGGAGATTTCTTCTCATCATTCTTCTGCTCTGCTTTCTTATCTTCAGTGATTGGCTCGGCGTTCTTCTTCTCCTTAGCAGAGACTTTGGTGACAACTTCTACTTTCAGCGCTTGACTCTTCATCCTTAGCAGCTTTTTGACCTGTGATGTACCTAATTTCACAACCTTGGGTGGCGTCGTCATGGCGGACGCAAGGCCACCTCGCTCAAATGTGTCCAACATCGCTTCTAGAGGTTCCTCCTCGGGAATAACCCTCACAGTGTAAAATGGCGGATGTGCAATGGCTGCAACTTCTGAAAATCACAGCACTCTGTAACAAACTTAGCTCTTCATAGGCGATTCTTAACAACTTACTCTATAGCTCTCATTTTTTCTGCAAACGTAACCGTCCCAATTGAATACTTTCTGCTTTTATGCCCAATACGATAATCCTGGATGCAACGGTCATCTAGACTGAACCCGTCGGTCATAATAAATGCCTGGAGAAGACCACACCCGTCATCCGATCATTAATAAATGCAGAAATCCGATCAAATTTCCCTCGAAATGTGTGTGTACAGGCGCCAGTCTCATCAAAGATTTGCCAAATATGGAAAAATTGATTATACTGCTGCCAAATCTATGGTAAGATATACCGGTCATTTCCTCATTAATTGCTTGTCAGAAGGTGACTTGGCTAGTCCTCTGCTTCCTTGTAAAGTGGGTACGTTGCACGGGGAAACATCGCACTGCCGCGATGCGACTCCGCATCACCTGCGTAAAACAATACTTTTTTTTCCACTGATTACTTGCGCAAAATGAACCGACCTTATGTGATTCCTCATACTTAGAAAATACCTGCCCGTGTAGACTAGTTCCCGGTGCGATGCCTCCTTTCAACTACACTGGACATCTGCACCACCATAAACTGGCTAAGCTAGGACTGAGAGGTGGGGTGGCTATCACTATAAAGCTTAAGCCTACTGCCATTAATCCAAGTGGGAAGAATCTCCCCATCCAGCTTGCTGAGCTAAACAGCACCTCCCTCTGTAACTTGCTGTATCTGATATGGCCCCAGCCAATGCGTCTTGAACTTCCCTAGAAACTTAATAAACTTGCTATCATAGAGGAGCACTAGGTCTCTGATATGAAAAGTCTTAATCTTAATGTGTCTATCATGCCAAGCTTTTTCTCGTGCCTTCTGCACTTTCTGATGGAATCCCGCGATGAATCTGTCTTCTTCTAGGGAAAGTAGCTGTGCTAGCCTTTCTTCCACTGTGTCTGTATCAAGCATCTCGGTAATCTGAGTGATTCTTAAACTAGGAAGGATATACTCCATGGGCATAACATCCTCCTGTCCATATACCAAGCTGAAAGGCGTGTGTCCTGTAATTTTCTTGCATGTGGTCCTGTACGCCCATAATACAGCGTTAACTATGAGGTCCCAATCATTCCTTTGGCTATTGCAGATCTTAGTAAGAGCATTTTCTAAAATCTTATTAAAGGCCTCCACCGTACCATTAGCCTGTGGGTGGTAGGTAGTGCTCTTATGGTGCTGAATCTGGAATTCTTCTGTCAAGGCCTCAATGGTGTGGTTCAAGAAATGTGTGCCTTAATCGCTCATCAAAATTACTGGGCATCCAAATCTACTGATGATGTTTTCAAAAAGGAATTGTGCGGCTGTAGCAGCATCACAATTTCTTACTGCTTTGGCCTCTGCCCATCTGGTGAGGTACTCTATTCCAGTGATAATATATCTCGTACCAGTGCGCTTTCCTGGTGGGTTGATAGGACCCACAAAGTCTATAGCCCATTTGTCAAATGCGCGCAGCGTGACCTGCGGTCGCAGCGACATTTCATCACGTCGCGAGGGTTTTTCTACCCTCTGGAAGATATCGCAGCATCTACAAAAGTCCTTGGTGTCTTTATGCAATGTAGGCCACCATAATCCTGCAGCCAAGATTTTTTGCGCAGTCGGCTTTCCTGCGAAATGACCTCCTGCGGTTCCTGAATGTGCCTCCCTGATGATAGTCTCTTTTTCATGCGGCATCACACATCTGCGCAAAACTTCATCCGGACCTAACTTGTATAGGTGTCCTACGATGAGGGTGAAGTCTGCTGCTTTAACAACCAACTGCTTCTTTTGTTGCTTAGTAAACTCATCAGGTGCTACTCCTGTAGTGACAAATTGAATAATATCGGCATAGTAATCATCTGCAATCTGGATAGAAAACAATGGCGCATCTGGCAGATTGTCATCTAGGTTACTTGGCTCTTCTCCTGAGTCTATCCGTGACAGATGATCAGGTCTAGCATTTAGTCTTCCTGGTTTCACAATGATTTCAAAATCATACTCCTGAAAGAGGAGTAACCATCTAGAGATTCTCCCCCTTAACACTGGCTTATTGACCAGATACTTTAATGCAGAATGGTCAGTGAACATCTTGAATGAGGCACCCAATAGGTAGTGCCTGAACTTCTGCAGTGCATACACCATAGCTAGGCCTTCTCTTTCTGTTGTGGTGTAGTTATTTTCTGCTGTCGATAGCTTTCTACTGGAGTATGCGATAGGATGGTCAATGTCCCCTTCTCCTGGTTGCGTTAAGACAACCCCTAGTGCGATACCTGATGCATCCACATGTACATGAAATGGCTTAGTCCAGTCTAGAAATACTAGGATGGGTGCTGTAACCATATTCTCTTTAAGTGTTTCTAGACTCTGCTGACATTCCTCATTCCATAGGAATTTTACATCTTTCTTTAGCAATTTCTCCATTGGTGCTGTAATCTTTGCGTAGCCCTTGATGAACTTTCTGTAGTACCCGGTATGACCAAGTACTGTCCTCAGTTGCTTGACTGAGTTGGGTGCTGGAAGATTTACAATGATAACGATCTTTGTGGGATCTACCATCAAGCCTTGTCTGCACACAATATGACCCAACAAAATACCGAATGGTGCACAAAATATACATTTTTTCAAGTTTAGAGAAATCTGGTACTACCTACATTTCTCTAACATCAGTCTTAAGTTTCCTATGTGCTTGTCGATTAGTCCAAATACAGTCCAATCATCAAAATATACTTCTAGGAATTTATGAATGTATTCTTTAAATACAGCAACTACTACTCTAGAAAATATAGCTGGTGCATTCTTAATACCAAAGGGCATTACCGTATACTGGAATGAGCCCCATTCTGTTGCAAAGGTGGTCTTGGATCAATCTTTTGGATGTATTCTGATCTGATGGTAGCCTGAAAATCCATCAGTGAAGGAGTAGACCTCCTGTCCTCCCACGTTGTCTAATACCTCATCAGTGAACGATGTCAGAAATGGATCGTGAAGTGATGCATCGTTGAGCTTGCGTAGATCGACACAGATCCTGATGTCCCCTTTGGTTTTCTTCTCTTGCACGACCATGGGGCTAACCTATTCACTTTCTTATATCGACTCAATGATGCCTGCCGCCAGCATCTTATAGATCTCATCCTTTACTTTTTCTCTATATCGTGGATTCAATCTATAGGGACGTTGCTTTACTGGTATAGCATCCTCCTTTAATGGTATCCTCATGACTCCAAGGTCTCCAACTATTCCCTTCATCTCTATGAACTTGGTGGGAAATAGTTCCTGATAGTCATGGAACAAGTCGGTGATCTGTCTGATTGTTTCATCGCTCCAATAATATCTAATAGAGGCAAACTTAGGTTCTGCGTCTATGCCAATATTGATCTTTTTAATATTGATGGGCTCTGTGATTACTGGAATCTCTAACTGTGGTCCCTCAACATCGTGAGTCCCTTCCGATTCTAGAATGTTGGTACTGCGAGGATCCTCATCCTCGTCCTCTAGTTCTTCTTGAAAGTTGTAGCACTCTAGCACCTCTGTTAACTGAACAGCCCACTCAGGCTGAGTCTGTACTGATGGGGTATAGACCTCAAATATCTTGATCTTTATTATATCTAAGGCCTGATCAACATTCAGATACTCAGATTCAAAAGTGAAGGTGAGTAGGAAGCTGTCTATCATAAGGGGCCATGTAGTCGTTCCCTTGCACAATTCAGTCTCTGTATACCAGTTCCTTGGAGCTGTGTCCAAAGTATGAATGAATTGGTGAACCCATTCATCCTCGGGAATGTTCGACCAATTCTGTTTGCATGTCTGAATGTGTGACCTGGGGTCACTCTCTCCTGTGTACTTCTGCGGGACATACTCTCTGTTGACAGAAAATATGATCGCCATCAATCTTTTAATATCATCCCATGATGCAATGTTCTCTTTATGCACGTACCACCATCTTGCAGGTGTGGCTCGTACTGCAAGGTCGATAGCTGTGATCCTCTGCTCGTAAGGAATCTGTTGCTCAAACTACTCAAGGAAGTCCTGGATATTTGTCAGACCATGATATGATGGAATCTCATTGATCTCTGCGCCAATCCATCGCAGTGACTTAGTCAAGTATGCGCACCTGCGCGCTGAGACTTCATGAAGTCTGTTCTGCCAGTTCTCTAGACCAACATCTAAATCCGATGTGCATGAGTTGTCACATCGCCAACTGATGTTCCCATCTTCCGTTGGATTGACATAGTCTCTCTGGTTTGTGGTCATTTGATAGAGACTCTCCATGTTTCGTGCCTCCTCCTCTGCTCAGATAGGTTCAATATATATAGGACCCTAGAAAGGATCCAACGGTGCGATGACCCGGATCTGCGCATCCTCAAAGTTCATTTGTCTTCTCTTTAGGTCGATAACAGCCATGTTACCAATCGCCCAATCAATGCCTAGTAGTGGTGGGTAGGGTTTATTGTCGCCAATGATTTCTATAACTTCAAAGTCCGCAAAGCTGCGAACTTCGTCAATGTCAACTGGCACCTGCGGTAGCCGACCCAGAGGTGATACTCGCTGCTGGTTAGCTAATCTCAGGTGGATAGGCGATCTGACTAAATTAGGGCTACCCATATATTCCCATGCCTACTTAGTCAGAACATTTACGTTCGATCCTAGATCTAGGATTACCTCATCCATTTCAAATTCTCCCACCTGCGCTGTAAGTCGCATCTCTCTTCCTGTTATTGTATGTCCTATAATATTATGAAGAGCACGCTGTGTACTGCTCGCGGAAGAAGATGGCTGACACTGATCTATAATGCGCTGAAGTTCTGTGATAGCTTGCTCATTTCTTACAAGTTTTAGACAACTCCGTAGGAAGGAATGTACACTTCCTGTCATCTCATCCTCATCGCATCTTCCTGATGTGGTAGCCTGCGGTGTCTGTACAAGGCTATCGCCACAAGGTGCTTGCTACGGTACACCCCTAGATGGCAGTACCTGTGATCCTGATTGCATAGGTTCATCAAATAAAGCCTTTGCTTTGTGAAATTTCTATTTATTCTTCTGTAGGTCGAGTGGTGTTGCTTTACTAGGAGCTCTACGCACCCACTGCTGTCCTGTGTTCTTTTCTGTCTCTTGCGATGTCCCACTGGTAGAAACACCGCTACGAGTCACAATATTGACTCTTGGTTCTGGCTCTTCCTGCTCAGCAGCAATAAGCTGGATGTTCTGGTGTACTGCTGGCTTAGGTTCTCTGATCTTAGCTATCAAGGTAGGACACTCCTCAATAGTGTGTTCATAAGATTTACAATAATTACATGTGGTAGTGGGGATCTGACAGTCCCTAGCATAGTGTCCTACAACTCCACAGTTATAACAAGTAACTGGGTTGTGACCACGGCCAAAACCTTCTCCACGGCCAAAACCTTCTGCTTGGCCGAAGCCTCCTCCACGGCCTCGTCCTCTGAATCCTCCCCCATGGCCACCGTAAGTCAGATCAGGCTGTGGTCCTGCTGTTCGACCCTGATTTTCCGATTGGACTCTATACAAGTCTTGCTTTGCTCCAACCATCATATCATAGGCTCTACAATCGTGTTGATCATGGCCCACAGACTTGCAGAAGACGCAGTATAGGTTCTTAGGTGTCTGCACGTACTTCTGAAGTAAGGGGCACTGGTGAGGTAGATGTCCTCGCATTTTGCATATTTCACACCACGGTCCATGGGTCTGTGGTAAGGGGTTAGGAAGCCCTGTTGCTATATATTCTACAAATACAGGACAATTGTCTTTACTATGGCCCTGTGCTTTACATTTTATGCACCATATCTCTTGTGCAACTTCTTTCCCTTTCTTCAGCTCATGCAACTGTAATGTAAGATTAGCCAACTGGTTCTGTAAAGTTGCCATGCCTGTACTGCTCTCAGCTAGAGGTGAAGCCTCTAGTTTCATCGCCATCTCCAATGTGTCATCCTGCTTCTGGAGTTTCTGCTGCATTAATGACAGTATGATGTGAGGGAGAAGCACTGCGATAAACCATTCCTTATGCTGCTCCGGCGCAAACTCAAAACTGACTTGGTCTATAAGGGCTTTGAATTTCTGATCAAAGTCCCACACCGAATCTGTAGGTAATTGCTTGATGTCTTTGAGTTCTGTAATACACTATGACTCAGACTTAGGTTTCTTAAACTCTTTAATCATGGCGGTCTTGACCTGGGCAAGTGTTCTGGGTACTGTGGTATACTTGATATACCATGTTAAAGCTCGATCTCTGAGTGTGGTGACCAACTGTACAAGTTTAAGGTTATCGTCATTGATTGTTTTAATGGTCCACATGGCTTCACATAGAAACCAATGCTGATCTGGGTCTTCTGCCCCTATTCCCTTAAATATAGGTAACTTCATATCATCCCCCATTCTATTTCTACGCGGTGGATGTTGATTTACTGTGTTACTACCATTCGGCGGTGTAGGTGAAGGTGATGTAGCGGTGGTAGGTACTGTCTGTGAGATACTAGATGGATTTCCTATGGGATTGTTCTGAGTCCTGGTCTATTTTTGTGGGGTGTAAGGGTGGTAAGGGATACCCCCTTCTGAACCTTCTGTAGTACTAGGACTCTGCTGTCTAGTATTATCTAGACTGTCTTCAAATATTGGAGATCTGAAATCTACTTTATACTTCTTTCCACTACATGTTTGTCCAATGTCATCAAAATCACTTTCAAACTCTTGTGACATTACTATCTCTACTTACTCATCTGAAACTAGATCCATTGTTCCTTTTTCATGTAATAGCATATTAATGGACAAGTTTAAAGATCTTAGGTACTTACCATGATATATTTTGAAGAAGTAGCACTCATCCTCGCTGAAGCTTTTCATCTGGTCAACTGCAAACTCTGTGATGAAGCCTCCTAGCACACTCACAAGCCAGAAGTCTACTGCCCTCGTGAGGGGATTATCAAGGTTCTTCACGGTCTGAATCAGCTCTGGTGTCCAGACAATGTCTCTTTTCTTTTTGAATATGCCTGTATCAGTTAGCTTTGCTAACTAGTCATAAAGATCGTTCCCAAAGGTCGAAAAAAATATCACATGGATGTCTGTAATGATATGTTTTTGTAACCAGGCCTCTGTGTTCAGTTTAGGGATCCTGTTCTCTCGTTCAGCAAACTCTTTCAGGTTAGACCAAACCCACTCATTGAGTTCGTCTCTAGTAGGGTGCCACCTAGACATCAGTGCTCAGTTTGTTCAAAACCCGCAACGGAACCATTTGTTGGTTATGATGGGCAGACTCGGGTTTACTATAATCAACCAACAACACCCCTAGCTCACTGGCCCTTTCGGCGACAGACCGCCAAGCGGCCTGAAGTCTCACTCGAAGTGATTCTAATGGGTTGGCCAAGGACTCAAGCGTCTTGGACTGGGTTCTGTGGCGTCTTTTCTTATGACTCACAGCCCTTTTAGCTGCGAGGTCTCTTTCTCTGTGCGTCACGCGACTCCTCTGCTCGCGTCGCACGATCTCCTTGTCTCGCAGCTCTCTAGCCGTGAGATATCCCTTTATTGTCATGCAGTCCCTTTCCACATCATGCACTTTCACTGACTCATGATAACTCCATCCTTATCGCATCGCTGCTCACCAGGAAACACGTAACTTCCTCCCAACGCTAAGCCCTTAACCTACGGTACCGTGCACCGCAGCTCCTATGCCGGTGCGGTATCGCCTTCTTGCGATAACCTACTCTCGTGGCTCAGCGCACTTAGAGTTGTTCGTGTCGATTCACAAGACTCAACATACCAGGCTGTTTAATAGTGTGACTAGTGACCATTTCAAGCAAAGAATAAATGAACTCGCATACAACATGCCAAACACTTCAACTTATGTTCGTCCTTCTATATTGCTGTAAACTGATTAACACATTCATTCATTAAACTGTAAACAAAGTTCATGAAATAACTGGTGAATGCACAAGTAAAAATAACACATAAGTCAATCTCATAACACTCGATTTTAACGTGGTTCACCTCCAGGATGGAAGTTACGTCCACAGAACTGTGTTTTTATTATAGCTCAGGGGAAGGTAAAACACAGTTCTGCTGCACCACATATGCATCTCAAGATCTTCTCTCTTAGATCTCTTTTATCCTCTATATTGCACTCCTACAATATACTCTTCCCTCTTCGTTGATCCCTGCGGATCGTTACATTCACGCTCAATGAGCTAGCTACTGGTTACAGTAATATACTACAGCTAATAACAGAACCAGAGCTTAGCTTCTATCACTGTCTAATAATCGACAAAACCCACAAAATGACTAACTATTATATTACTAACAACAACCTTTACAATACAAGATATATCCCTTTATAGGCAGCCTGGAGGTCTCGCCATTACAACACTATGGGCATGTCCCAACAGTAACCCAAACCCTAATTAGTGATAGTCGGCCATATTTGTACTTGAGGTATCCACTTTCCGTCATACCACAGCTCTGTGCAGTCTTCCATGCTTCCCGGCGCTGATCATGGGTACTGTGCACCGCTTCACTTTTCTGTCCTTCGTCTTCAATGCTTCAGCGTCGTTGCTCCTTTTCCTTTATGAGGGTTGCTGAGCCCTCCTGTCTTCACCGCTGCCTTCAATGCAGTGGGTGAGCTCTCTCTTCTCGGCCTCTTAGGTACATTCGTCTTCCTTGACTTCTCCATCTTCTTTGTCATGGTTTCCGGCTCTGCTCTGTAGCTAGAAACGTGATACGGCGTCGTAGCTCTATCTTATCTTCTCTCCGCCAAAACTTATCTATCCGCTAAACTAGCAGCTTCTTCTGTAGCTACGGGAACCTGCTCCAATAGTTAAGATGGCCAAATATTTCATGCCAAAGCTTACTTGCCTCATTAGCATGAATCAGAAGAGCAAAGGGGTTTGAGTAGGGTAGAAAATGTGAAAACCAGTATACCTTCAAAGTGTGATCTACAACTCCTTTTGCAATGACTTTACCACTTGATATCTCCATGATCTCAACATCATCAAGGAAGAATATGACCTTCTTTGGAGACCCTATGTGGGTCATCTGATACACTAACAAGAGGTTAGAGGCAAGACGTGGAACATACAATACATTGTTGAACTTACCATGGTCAATATCAATCCTTCCTTTGCCCAAATTTTCAGTGAGAGAGTCATCTCCCAGCACTATTGGTGGACCTTTCAAGATATCAAGAGAGGAGAATGCCTCCTTGGTCGAAACCATATGTCTTGAAGCTCCAGAGTCTATGATGAATCTAGGTGAGCTTGATGTGCCAGCAACCAATGCATGAACTCTCTCTATGTCTTCTGAATTTGATCCTCCTTCCCTCTTCTTTGAGCTATCAAGAAGGGAGATGTTATTCTTCTCCAGGAGTTGGGTCAACATGTCAATTTTATTCTTCATGCAGGAGCTTTTAGGATGAAATCCCTTACTGTAGTATGTGCACTTGCTCATTTCTCCTTTGTTCTTCTTCTTCTGGAAGTTCTTCCTGGAGCCTTGGGGCTCCTCATGAGACTTGTTCTTATCTCTCTTCTGCTCAGGTGGCTTCTCAACTTTCTTCTTGCCTTTCAAATCCACCCTCAAATCTCTAGCAACCAGAGCTTGGTCTTTGTAAGGTTTGATGGTTCCCATCATCAGCAGTTTATCTTGTTCTTGTGTGAGGGATTCCATGAACTCTGCAAGCTTAGGCATCTTCCAGGCTCGATTTGTCAACTTGGTGGCATGGAAGTTCGAAAAAAACACTGAATAGTCAGGTCCAAGCTTTGATATTATGGCCAAAACTAGTTGCTCCTCCTTCTTTTCAATTCCACACTGTTTTAGTTGCAAAACAAGGGCTTTAAACTTGGAAAAGTAGAGTTGCAGGGATTCGAAGCTACTGGGACTCAAGGAGATCAATTCATTCTCAATTTGATGTCCTATCATCTCATATATCTTACCAAAAATATCTACAAGCTTCTCCCATACTTCATTTGGTGATGTCAATCCATCAAGATGGAAGAGGAGGTCTCTAGATATGCTCAGACACAAGAGACCATAAGCCTCATCCCTGTTGTTGTGCCATTTAATTTTCTCTACAGCTGCATTGGGATCTACTTCAGCTGCCATATTCACCCTGTAGAGACCTTTCACTCTCAATAGTATCTCCATCTCTACTTTCCATTCAAATAAATTAAATGGAGCCAACATGATCTTCTGAGATTGATCCATAGCTTAGAAATTGTCCCTTCAATCAGCGGAATAGCTCGCAGTTAGGATGTCAAACCTATAATAGCAATATGGAAGGATATAAATCAATATACAAAGGCTTTGATACCATGTGGATATTGAACCCAGGTGATAGATCAATTGCACTCACAAAATTACTAATCAAACATGCAAATTTACACACAAAGGAGACTGAAATTGGAGCATAACACTAATCTATATTGAATAAGTGTACAATAGCCAAAATTATGAAGTCATAGGCTACTGCAATAAGTAATTACATGAGAGATTCGAATGCATAAGGATTCCATTCAAAATAGTCAAAAGCAGGCTTACTAAATCTAGTCAAATCCCCCATAGGTGCATAAAGTAATTTCGAAATCTGCCTAGGAGCTCATGAATTGGAAAATTCAAGTAGGCAAGCTAATAGGTGATGGAAAGATAACTCATACATGCTTTTATTAGGAGGAAAGAATGGAGGATGATGAGGGAAAAAAACAAATCAACTGCACCTAGTATTACTTTCCCTTTTGCCATAAAACTCAGTAAAGCAGGCAATAAAGCAGAAAAAGAAGACATGCGCTAGGGAGGATCTGAAATAAAGTGGATTCCAGGAGATTTCCAAAGCACTCCATGACTCAGTTTTAGCAAGTTTGACTTCTAGGACATGTGGAAGACAACTTGCATAGAGTGGAATATTGGAAACTAGGCAAATAAGACAAAAATGAATTAATTAATGTCTAAGCTAGCTAACAATGGGTTGATTATTCTAACACTAATTTCTCCATATCTCCATGGTATTCTAACATTGTGTATGTGCTGCAAATTTGCAAGCTCTTGCAGGGTTAAGCAAAACGAGGGCAAGGTCAGTGAAGCTAAAATATACCAATTTTTTGTATTCTTAATGAATATATATATTGGAAATATCTAGGTGTTGTTTTATTAAATTGACTTTTGGAGAATGAATCTTAGTAGACTGTAGAGGAGTTTCATAAGGGATATTGTGGGGGACACCATTCTTGGAAGGTAATAGAAAACAAAACTTTGAGAGCTGGTTTCTACTGCCCTCACTATTTTCTGATGTTTATAAAGAGATCACTAAGTTCCACCAATGGCATATTTTTTATGGAAAGAGGAAACTTGTTCCACTTCCTCTTAATCCAATATCTATAGAAGAACCTTTTCAGCAATGGGTACTATACTTCATTGGGGAAATAAATCTAAACTCTTCAGGACAACACAAATGGATTTTTATGTCCACAGACTATTTTGAGAAATGGATTGAAGCAATGCCTACCAAGAGGGCTACTGATGCAATGATTATGGGTTTTATGGAAGAAATTGTTTTGTCTAGGTTTGGGTTCCCTAGGAGTATAGTGATAGACAATGCAACAACTTTCAAGTCTAAGAATATGATTAATTTTTGTCATAAGTATCATATGGTCCTCAACCATTCTACTACCTATTACCCACAGAGGAATGGGCTAGTATAATGTTCAAATAAAATCCTGGTAAGGATTATTAAGAATTTGTTGGAATATAACAAGAGAGCCTGGCATACAAAGCTAAAATATGCTTTGTGGTCTGACAGGATCAGCGCAAAAAGGGCAATTGGAATGTCACCATTCAAATTGGTATATGGAGTTGAAGTAGTTTTTCCATCATCCTTGGGAGTACCATTCATTGTTGTAGGAACAACAGAATGAACCAAATCATGTGCAGAGAAGAATCAATCAAATCATAGAATTGAATGAGTTAAGAGACAAATCCTATGGTAAAATACATATACATCAAGAAAAGATGAAGAATACTTTTGATAGGAGGGTCAAAGGGGAGAAATTCCTGGTTGAAGATTTGGTTCTGAAATAGGATGCCCCTCATAAATAAAAGGGGAAACATGGGAAGTTTGATTACATGTGAGTTGGTATTTACATTATTGCAACATACAAGGGAGATAATGCTTTTATTCTATAGCGTCAAGATGGATCTCTGCTGGAAGGAGGTCCAGTAAATGGAATATTTCTCAAACATTATCTGACCTGAAGGGGAGAGGTAAACTTATGTATCATAGTTGTATATATTTCTTTATTTTCAAATAGTACAAATGGTGATCCCAGAGGATTTAAAGCCCAAAAAGAAGGCCATAAGATCTAGAAGGCTAGTCATGTTCCCTTTTATTTGCTTTTGTTTATAGAAAACAACAAAAATAAAAGTCATGAAGTTTGAAATATGGGGAGCATCCCAATTGATTATGCACCTGGTCTACGGGGTTCTTTGCTATCTCACAGGGAGGATATCATCCCTAGTTGGAGCCACTTGTTAGCACTATATTTGTGCTAAATGGTTGGAGAGGTATAGAATAGTGTAAGGGGAAATAAGGTCTAAAAGTTCTTGACAAAGGACCTTGAAGAGTGTCAATAAAGTTCTGCAGATGTGTTGAGGGGTCATTTCTAGACTAGGAATGACATATAATTGAAAACATTCCTGATTCTAGGATTTGCAAAGTGTATATAAGTGAGAAAACCGTTCCAGGATAAATGATGGAATAAATAAATGGCTCAGATACACTAGGAAGAAAATCCAGGGTGTAGATTGATTTCCCCACGGGTAGATGCACAGTAGTTAAAGAATTCTACGTCAGCGAAAGGAGGTTAATCCATGGGCAGGATCGATCATTGGGTGAACAAGAGAAAGTGGATAAATGACCGAGAAATATTTCTCCAAGTAGACATGCACGAGAGACAAATTAATGAAGGTTTGTGAGATTGCTTACAAGCTTCAGATTTCAAGGGCCAACATTGAAAGTCACACAAGATCAACAACAGAGGGGGATTTCCTAGCCCCAAGACGCACAGGAGAATAAAAATCTTCACCTTTGAAAAATATGGTATGAGCCACATATCTCAATGGTGGATATGCAATGTGGGTACAAATCTATGACCAATAAATATTTCACCACCAGAACCTTCACGATGGATAATTTTCTTCGGTGTTGTGAAGTTCTGTAGGTCCCTCTACGTTGAACAATGATGATTAAAAAAGAGGCAGAGATATACGATCTTGATAGATTTTGTGATGGGAACATGCATAGAGGATAGAAAAGAGGCAGACTACAAAATCTGGTTGGATCCACACCATTGAATGGTCCATATTCGTTGTAGTTTCAGATCTATGGATTAAATGTTTTTTTCAATGCAAAGATGAGAGAGAGAGAAAGAATACATAGTTCGTGAAAGGTAGATAAATGGATAACTAGATGAATGATATATATTTGATCGTGTGAGGATCTACAGCCTAGAACATTTTTGCAAATGGAAGATGCCCACTCTGAAGGTGCATTTTAAATTGTGAAATTGATAAAGGAAACAAAAAATCAATGGTTAAAAAGGATCCATGACGACATCGGTGGTTATGATATAATTTCAGAATGCGCGTTGCAGAGAAGGTAAGGGAAATGAAAAAATGGAGGGAGAATAGCGAAGTAAAAGTAGCACATAAGAATCTGTTATAGCTGATTTTACCACACTTGGTTGATCACATATTTATGGCCATCCATGTCCCTATGCAGACTCTTTGGACCCCATGGAGTTATATTATACTTTGATGTTCCAAGATTATCCCCAAAAATCACCTATTTATACATATATGTAACTTTTAAATACATACTCGTGTTTATACACAACTTTTGACCTCAAACCTGCGTACATCGGGATGTGTGCATAAAGACAATTGTTTTTGGAGTTTTCCTCATATGAGTCTGAAAACATTGACTCTTGGATTTCCATACTCCTTGAGAACGCTCAGACTTGGCCCTCCATTACCTCTTTGGAGTGCTATATATTGAGCCTCTTGGATACATTGAAGGAGGAGAAATTGAAGAGTAAGGAAACTATAGTCCATTGTTGCCTCATTTTGTTTATACTTGAGTCTGCATCCCTTCGTTCCTTTGGAGCACATAGTGTTCTTCCCAAGGTTGCCTTTTCTTTGTGAGATTGCTATCGCGATATGGAGGATTGAAGTGGTGGAGGCCCAGGTAGAGGACTCGATTTATCCAATTCGGAGAAGTGGATGACATATTTTGTCACTAATGTATCTCTTTTTTATTAATAAAAATACCTTTTCCTATCCATTACATGTTCTTTTTAAATATGAATATTGAATCAATGGATGTATTTACTTGCTTATACATGATTGATTATATATGATAAATTAGGTCTAACACATCAGTGTATATCGTGCTTTCTTTGTTTGTTGTTGTTGAGAGTGAATTTGGAATACAAGTGTGATTGGAAAAGCTCAATGGGGATCTACTTCAACCGTTTGAAATAAGGTACGATTATATATCCCTTAGTGTTAGATGATTTTAATGCTCTTGAATATTGAAAAGGATTGATTTCTAGTTTCATACTATCTATTGTGGTACCCCCAACCCATAGGAAGTTTCTTTCCTTAACAGAATTGGTAACTCCATTAGGGAGGTTCCTAGTTGTCTTTTCTTTCGGGATTGGGTATACAATGTGCTTGATTCACTCTTTATTTCTTTATTTTTGTGTTGGGTATGGAGGTATGTTTTCCCAGTAGTGTCCTATATGAATAATTTGACCTGGGCTTATCATTTTGTCCTCTTTTTCTTCATGTACATGAGTATTTGCTTCACAGTCGCATATACACGATGTTTTCTCTTCAATTCTAATGCATGTACATAGGTTTACAGCGAACAGTCGTGTATGATTTTTTAAGCTTTATTTGGAGGATTGAGTGTTGCTGGGGGAGTTTTGATGATTACTGAGTCTTCTTGGGTGTTGTTGGTGTCTATATATAGCCATTGTTTCTGACCAGAGACCATTTTTTATTTATTTTTAATTATATTTTGTTCTTGTCATTCATTTCTTCCTTTTTTGTTTTGGGATTAGTGCATTAGATTTATTTTATCTTGGTTCCTTGCTTGGTTTTTTTCTATGAGTGGTTCCAAGGTATGAGAGTGATAGAGTATTTTTGCTACTTTTACATCTCATTTATTTCAAAAAATACAAAAATATTTTTCTTTTGCATACTTATGCATTTTTTTCATTTTGCACTTGCATGGTACTTGCATTAAGTTTTCTTACTAAAATTATAGTCAGGTTTTCATTCAGGAATGATTGCATTTTCATTTGAACGAAAAAATTGCATCTCATGTAGTGGCATACCCCATTTTTCATTCAACAAAATTTCACTTGGCATTGTTTGTTAGGCGTGCACATTTATTTCACTGGTGAGTCATAATATCATTAGTTGCACACCCATTCCATTTGAGTAATCACAACCATTAAAATCAACGCTTTATTAAAATGAATTACACATTTTTATTTTATAGGGTTCATCAACAATATTAGGTTTTAGAGTCTTGGAATAGTTCATTGTGAGTTAATTCTCCAAGACTACTAAACAAAACAAGTAGGTGTCTGTCTAGGTGAAAGAGAGAAATCCTTGGTATAATTAGTGTTTCTTAGGATGCTCCTCTTACATAGGAGTTAAGTAAGAGGCAGCGTACATGATTGTGATTGGGATAGTCCTTGGTCACTTTCTGTGAGCGTCAGAGATATTTCCAGGATCATATTCATATTTGGGGGATTTTGAGGTACCGATTGGTGCTTTTGAGATTCTAGCTTTACTACCCGTCCCATACGGTTGATCCTGCCTACAACATTTCGCCTGAGCATTGGTTATATTAGGGTGACCTTAGTTTCCTTACCTAGGTATCGTAGGGGGTACTTGCAGAGGTTATTTTTAGGTGTCCTGGCTAGATAGGGGTCGAAAAGCACAGTCGCTTTATGCATTGAAGATGAGGGCCAATATAATTGGTTACGTACATCCTCTTGTAGTGTATGGGAGTCTCAAGCCTCTCCTGGGCGAGACATACCTGCTACATTTGGGAGCTCACATATCCTCCCCTTGGTTTTCTTATTTTTTGGCTATAGATTTTCTTAGGAGCGTGCTCTGTGTATGCTAGATTGCTTAGGGTTACATAGTTAGGTTGAGTCTTTTTCTTTTGTTGAGTCATAGTGGATTTAGGTGCATCACCCCATTTTTCTCATCATTTAGCAGGCCTTCCACCTTCTACATCTCCTCCTCCTTTGGGAGAGAGAACTAGAAAATCTGGGTGGACCAATACTCACTTTGATTCACACACAGATATCACCATGAGTCTGAGATCCTGGAGCATCCCTTTTCTCCACCTCCTGCATGGGAGGTTTAAACTTCGAGTACGTATGGGACTCTGATAGGGTCTAGCCACCTTGTGGCTAGGACATCACATGACAATTTATCACAGTTTCCATACTACATAAATGCAGACCATCGGTACTGGTCACATAATCTGAGTGGTGAGACTCACCATGGACTCACTAGCACTAGCACATTTAGGTATGGCATGCCAGAACTTCCCTAGACCGGTCTGAAACCCAATTTCATATTGGGTGTTGACCCTAGTGCTATGCCTGGGGGCACTTCCATTCCTTTCCAAGCAGAGAGTTTTGGTAGTAGTATTCATATTTCACCTTCCATCCCTATTGTGGGAGGACCTTCACACATGCATCGTAGTGATAGTACTAGTGTTCCCATTCATGGAACTGACCCTAGACATGTGAATATTGGGGGCATAAGTTACATCCCTTCCCATTTTACATCGGCTTCAACACTGGTTCCTTCAAATGCATTTTTGAAGACACATCCTCCTCCTAACTCACATGGTCCTTCGGGCTGTCTTTCTACTGTTAGCCATGTTCGTCCTATGTTTGTTCACACCGTAGTGTCACAAGGCTATGTGCCTCCTTATGTGTCAGTAGGGTATTTACCATCTTATGGGCCATCGTATGAACCATCTTATGGAACGTCTTATGGACCATGTTATGGACTGTCTTAGGGACAAAATTATACACCTTATGGGTCTGGGTACCAATCCGCTTATCAGTCTCCTAACTATGGCTTCATAGCACCCGAGCCTTAAGGTACTTCAAACTACAATATGTCCATGCAACCCTATATGGGTCAAATGGGAGGAGGTTGCTATCCCACTGGCCGAGGCCATCTTTTTTATAACAATCAAACCTATGTGAACCAACCTTATGAAGGAGCATGGAATCAGATGGCTATACATAGGCTCCCTTTCATTGTGATGTTGAATTTACCTAACTTGTCGAGATTTACTAATGACCCAGTATCTCATGACTCAGCATGGATGGTCGTTCCCGCCAAGCTTTTGTCGGACATTCCCAAGTTCGAAGGTAAGACTAGCGAAGACCCTGGTGAGCATGTTATGAATTTCCACCTATGGTGCTCTTTGAACTCATTGAATCACGATTCGGTTCGTTTAAGGCTATTTCAACGCAACCTCATGGGTCCTATGATGAAGTAGTATATAGAGTTTCCTGGGGGGACTTATATGACATTTAGTGACTTAGCTACAATTTTTCTCAATCACTTTCAGCTACATGTATGTTACGATGCTCGTACTGAACTCTTGTCGACATTTCAATAGGATAAAGCCACCCATATCTCTGATCTCATTCAAGAGTGGCGTAGATGAAAGAGATTGATTAAGCCCTTTATTCCACCAGATTTCCTTTTGGAGTGGTTCCTCAAGTCTTTAGTGCCTTATATAGCGAAGGATGTTTCCACATATAAAGTGTAGAATGAGGAACAAGCCATCTTTCGTGCTCAGGAGTTAGATTTGATTTATGCTCAATCTGGGCTCTTGTATGAGATCATACCGAACACACCTAGATCTAATTTTGACCCTAACTTCAAAACTGGGCCACAATTCAATGGCATTGTTGGCTCTGGAAGTGCTAAACTTGCAGACTTGGTTACAAATCATATGAATAAGTTGTATATTAACTAGCCTACATTGGGACAAGCTACAGCTTCGTCTCATCCTACCCAAATGACAGATGTACTTTCAGTGCAATCGTTGAACCAAAAAAGTAAGCAATAACCTGGACAGAACAAGAAGA
Source organism: Pseudotsuga menziesii (assembly GCA_001517045.1). Lineage (NCBI taxonomy): Eukaryota > Viridiplantae > Streptophyta > Pinopsida > Pinales > Pinaceae > Pseudotsuga > Pseudotsuga menziesii. The sequence continues at coordinate 704,099 of LPNX010054583.1, forward strand.
AAGGTAAAAACAATAAAAAGGGTGGGAATAGGAATGAAAATGCTAATAATGACAAGAACAACAATAATGTTGGGCGGGACAATAAACTTAAATGTAAGGTTAAATTTCCTTGCAATATTTGCAGGGATGATCACCTCACTCACTTGTGCCTTTGGATATAATACGTCTCGAATTTCATCGCACATAACCCATCTATGTTGATGAATCCTTTACAACAAAATCAGAATATGAACTCAAGGACCATGGACCTTGGTAGTGCTTTTAGTAGGAATCCAAACCTGTTGGACACCGTTAGTGGCCATGGTTGCATCAACATGATGGTTTCCAAAAATGTTGTGACACATGCTAAAGATTATGGTATGTCGCAACCTAAACTAGGGAAAGAACCTGCTCCACCTTAGATCCCTTTGCGTACTGAAAATCCTAGCGACAAGCCTTAATCTCCACCTCACATTCCTAAGGGATTCTTAAAGCGTTTGGGGCACAATCCTAATTCCCAAGCCACCTAGAACTATTCTATTGTTGAGGATTTCGGCTAGACTCCTTGTGCGATGTCTGCTTTAGAATTTTTTCATACTTGCCCTCCGCAAAGGAAGGCGTTGTTGTCTTCTCTTGGGGTGGTGGATGGAAGCTCTCCTTTGGTGATTAAATTTGAAACTCATGGAGTCCAGCATCACTTTCCTTACTATGTGCCCCTTTTGGTTCATGTAGAGTGTCTAAACAACACCATCAAGTGCACAATGATTGATGAAGGTGTTGTGACTTTCGTGATGTCTTTAGCATGTTGGATGGGTTTGGGTTCTCCTAAGTTGTCTAAGTCAAGAACCATGTTGAATGCATTTGACAGAATCTCTTTTCGGTCGCATGATATACTTCCTTCCATTGAGGTCCAATTGGGATGGAATATTGTTGCGATCGAGGTTGAGGTGGTTGATGCACCCCTTGACTATAATATTTTACTGGTTAGAAACTAAATTTATAACATGAAAGTGGTCGCATCATCCCTATTCAAGGTTTTTTTTTTTTTTTAAATGGGNGGGAATGTTGTTACGGTCAATTAGAGATATTTTGATAATTCTAGTTCGAAAGCATCATCAGGAGCTTCTATCCTGGTTATTGATCATTCTTAGAAGAGAACTGAGAGTGATTGGGTGGGCATGTATCCTTCATTGATGGGAAATTTTAATTATGTTGTGCCTGTTCTTATGATCGGTTCTAGTCTTGGTAAGGCATCAACATCGTTGAGTTTGGTTCCTTTTCGCACTTTACATATGGAGGATCCTTGGAATCTTCCTTCTTCGAGTACTTTGGGTGAAGAATCTATACCTGTCGAAACAGACATGTTCTTGTCTACAACATTGGTGGCTTATCAAGCTAATCTTGATTCAATCATAGATTCTAGTCCTTCCTCTTCACAAATGGAGGTGGAGGACCCTTATTCACTTCCCACTTGGGAGGTTGTGTCATCTCACTCTCACGACTGCATCGACAACATTTTTCCATCGCAAGAGGCTATTCTTGAAGCTATGTCAGGTATTGAACTTCCTTGGGGAGAGTTGCATCCTAGATATTAATTTCTTCCTAAGCTTGATGATATAGGGTGTGATGACTATAAGGAGATATTTAGAAAGAAATTTGGTAGGACCGTGGTCCCATTAGGCTTTCCTAACAAGTATGCTGAAGGAAACATGGCCAACTTGTCACCAACTATACCTATCAATATTTTTTGCATTCCTGGCAAGGTTGAAAAGGTGTACATTAGGGAGGATTGTTTCCCTGATGAGGTTATAGATAACACCGATATTTTTAAAGAATTTCTAGATGTATTCTCTTGGTCATATGATCAAATGTCAGGAATTGACCCTCATATTTTTGAACATGAAATTAAAACCTATCCGGATGCTAAACCTATTCGACAACATTTGCATGTGATGAATCCTAGGAACACACCCACTATTAAGGTAGAGATAGAGAAGTTGCTCAAAGTTGGCTTCATCTATCCCATTCCCTTGGTGAAATGGGGGGAAAACCCCATTCTGGTGGATAAAAAGTGGGGAAGTATCTGTGTATGCAATGATTTTAGAGACTTAAATCGAGCCTTCCCTGAGGATAACTTCCTCGCACCATTTATTGATCATATTTTGGATGAGTGTACAGGGATCAAGGTTTTCTCCTTTATGGATGGATTTTCAAGATACAATCTAATCCAGATTAAACCTAAGGACCAACATAATACTGCTTTGGTTTGTCCTTGGGGTATTTTTGCATATCGTAAGATGCCCTTTGGCGTTAAAAACATCAAAGCTACTTTTCAATGGGCTATGACCTTCTCCTTTCACGATCTTAAAAAGATAATTGAAGTTTATTTGGATGACTTAGCTGCTCACTTCCATATGAGGGTGCGTCATCCTTATCACTTGCATTTGGTTTTTGAATTATGTCGTCGTTATCAAATTCGGTTAAATCCTCATAAGTGCATATTTTGCATGAAGGTTGGTCTCTTACTAGGGTTCATTGTTTCCAACGAGGGTATAAGGGTCGACCCTTTGAAGGTTGAGGCAATACTTCAATTGTCTCCCCCACGTAATATTATACATATTCAATGTTTGCAAGGAATCGCAAACTTCTTGCGAAGATTCGTGGTCAATTTTTCAAATTTGACTAAAGGATTCATGCATTTTTTGAATAAATATGCACCATTTATCTGGTATGAGCAATCATAGGAGTCTTTCGATGCTTTGAAGAGAGCGTTGGCATCACGCGCCCCCCCCCCCCCATGCTTACTCCACCTAACTATAACTGNTGTGGTCGCGTCTCAAGAGACGATTGGTATGGTCTAGGTTCAAGAGGATGAGTAGCTTCATGAGCATGTCATCTATTATATTAGCCGAAACCTTATTGATGTAGAGCTTCGTTATACCCATGTCAAGAAGTTAGCCTTAGATACTGTCCATGTGGTCCAACGTTTGAGGCATTATATTCTTCTTCACCAAAATTTTGTTGTGGCTCACATTAATCCATTTCAATTCATCCTCACCAGAAGGATGATAGGGGGAAAATAAAATAAATGGATTGCGATATTGCAAGAATTTGACCTCGAGTTTGTTTCGGTGAAATCGAATAACTCATTAATTTTTGCTGAGCTCATATATGATTTTCCAAGTTTGGATGAGAGATAGGTTCATGAGGACTCTTTTGTTAATGAGCACATTTTTCTCATTTCCACTACGGACCCATGGTATGGGGACATTATTGTCTACTTGCAGACCTTGAAGGTTCCTTCTCACCTCTCACGAGATGAGTGTCGACGGCTATGTCATGTAGCGAAGAGTTACCTCATTTTGGATAACCCTTTGTATCGTCGTGGGGTTGATTCCATTTTGTCTCGGCTCTTAACTCATGAAGAGGATGAGGTTGTGCTAAATGATTTCCATGGAGGGGCATGTGGTGGTCATTTATCTGGGCTTTCTACAGCTCAAAATTTTTTGAGAGTGAGATATTTTTGGTGGTCCATATTTAAATATTGTGTAAAATTGGTCAAGCGGTGCCACCCTTGCTAGGTGTTTGAATGGAACATGTGTTTGCATCCTTCCGCTTTGCATATGATTATCACCGTCGGTCCCTTCATTAAGTGGGGGGTCGATTTTATGGATTGCAACCCAGTTTTGGCTGGGGGAAACCATCACATTATAGTGGTTGTTGACTATTTCACGAAAGGGGTAGAGGCTATGCCCACTATTAAAGTCGATGGTGAGACAACCATGCATTTCATATTCAATCAGATTATCATCCGGTTCAGTATCCTGAAGGAACTTATCATTGACCATGGCAGGAACTTTCAGAACAAAATGATGGCTGAGATGTCTTTGAAGTTAGTGTATAAGCAAGAGTATTCCTCTTCTTACTATCCTCAAGAGAATGGACAAGTTGAATTAGTGAACAAGTCACTTAATTCCATTCTCCAATGAACCATCGCACAAAACAAGACCAATTGGCATATCATGTTATATCCTACTTTGTGGGCTTATCGAACCACGGTCAACACTACCACCGGTTTTTCTCCATATCATCTTGTGCATGGGGTGGAGTTGATCTTACCGTTTGAGTGTGAGATCCCTTCTTTGAATCTATCTATAGAGCTCTTACCAGAGACTTCTGCATTGGAAGAGTGTCTGGTCTACTTGGAGCAACTTGATAGCAGCGTCGAGATGCTTTAGTGGCTCTTGAGATTAATAATCGGAGTGTTAAGGTCCAGTATGATAATTTTTTCCATCCTAGGAGGTTTAGTGAAGGTGACTTGGTTCTTTTGTGGGACCAAGATAAGCAACCTTTGGGGTAGGAAATTTTAACTCTATGTGGCATGGTCCTTATGTGGTCAATCGGGTATTAGAGAAAGGTTCCTATGAGTTAGTCAATTATGAAGGGACAACCTTGGTGGATCCTATAAATGGGCTCTATCTTAAAAAATACTATGCATGATTATCAGCTGAGGCTTATTTGTTGTATATTATTATACATTTTCATAGCTTAGTTTTGGTATTCTTGTGGTGATCAAGTTCATTGACTTGCTTCCATTTGTTGTGGCAGATGTCGATGGAGTCTTCGGTTCATGTAGCATTCATTGATGGTGATAGCTGCCACACTCAAAACTCAGCTTCGACTTCTTGGGTGATTTTTACTCCTACGGGTCAAATTTTGTCTTCAGGAGCTGTTTTTTCTATGGCCTTCATCAAAGAATATTGCTAAGTATAGTGTCGTTATTGAGTTATTGGGTGATGCCATTTCACATGGTATTCACTCTCTTGAGGTACATCTTGATTCACAGTTAGTGGTCTCACAGCTAAATGGTTTGTATCATGTTAGGGATCCGACTTTGTTATGAAGGTTCTTGTGTGTAAGGTTTCTAGAATGACAATTTGAGAACATAACATACATTCATATTACAATAAATTTTAATCAAGTTGCTGATTCATATGCAAATAATGCACTAGATTGGCATTTTTTTCCAAGATGATAGAGCATTCACAAACACATTTACACATGTAAATCAAATAACCGATCATCATAAGTATTTTTCATTAAGCTATAAGTCCAAAATGTGGTGTCATAATACATAATTTCATATACAAAAATGGGGCTTCCAAGCCACCAAAATATACTACACGATCATGATAACAAAAAATACACCCCGGCCTCTAATCCTGGGAGAAGGGTGTTGATCATGATAGACGACTACGGCTCTAGCTATATGATGGAATAATCACACCCACCACCTCAACCTTGCATGGCATCAGGAAAGTCCTCGACTTGCACCATGGTAACTCTTTGTTTCAATCGAGCAAAGTTCGTGTGAATGCTTTGGAGCATACACTCTGCATACACACCCATCATCTCGTCCCCTCTTCCCCTTTTTCGATGACAAGGGAAACCATATGGATTTCTAGGACCCACATCTACATGCATATGACAAATTATCACTGTATGTCATCACACCAAAAACATGTCTTTTTTATTTCATATATCAAAAAACACAAAAAAACTTAATAATTCAAAAAACAATTTTGAGTCGGGATTGTTACCTATCTCTCCATATGCAAGTCCTGGTGAGATGGGCATATCAGGGTCTCCACAGAAGTCTATCCCCTTGTAGGGGTATTCATCTATGGAAATTATTTACTTACAACACCAGAGAAATAAGTCTACTGGGTATGGGTTGGCTACTTGCCCCCCTCCTAGTCTCCGCATGACATTTTTCTAGCGCAGCTGAGCTGGATCTCGAGCACTGTAAGGGGAAATCTGAACTCTTGGGTTTAGCCTCGACACATGCTAAAAAAAGAAAGCACTTAATATGCTTTGAAATCCAAAGTTCTTCACCTTTCCCATCTTGCATTCTGTGAGATGCTGCTTCATTTTGCTAAGCAATGAGGTACTCCAATCGTAAATGGTAGGCTGCATACACTCCATTGCATAGAAAATAAATGGCCTAGAATCCTGGTGGAGAGATTCCAATCCCACTATCCTTCCAAGTGCCAATAGTATGTCCTTTAGCCCTAGGTTTTGGATCGATATCGTTGCGATTTGGATCCCAAAATTTTCTGTATCCAGGAGGCAATAAACAACACTATATTCCTCTATGGTTAGGCCCCCTCCTATCCCATGAGATTGTAGGTTCACCACTTCCCCTCTGCAGGATAGTCCTATAATGAAATAGTTATCCTCAACCTCAAGGCTGAGGAGAATCCCATCCAGCTGGAATGACTCTGAGTCGGGATCCCAATAGTATACTAGAATTTGGAGTAGCTTTGGTTTTTACCTCAAGCTACTAAGGCGCCAGAGCATAAACCACAAACCCTCAAAGCTTGTTAAGCCAATAATTCAACTTGCACCTCCCTATCAACGTCTTCATGCTCACGTTCTCTCCACTCTAGGACCATCCTCCACAATAATTTCCAAGTTTCATTAGTCTTTGACCTTGAATTTGTTATTTGTGGCCCTGTGTGTGACTATTTTCAAAACAGTCGCATACATATGCAGGTATGTGGCAGGTATCATGATTTTTTCCATGTATGTCGATCCCTATACGCGTAAAAACAATTTTTTTCCTCGTGGTCCGAAACCGCTTATTTTGGGATGGCCCAAAGTAAAAAATTGACCATGAAAATTAAAAATAAAAGCATGAAAATGAAAGGGAATGGCATGATGATCTACCTGAACCAGACGGTGTGTGATTCCATGGACCAATGCTCCTGGGATCAGCTTCTCAAGTTTTTGGTCTAAAAGCACTATCTTGGGTAAATTTCCAAATGGTATGGAAAAAATGTTTTTTTTACTATTTTATAGAAAAAAAACTAGAATTTTTACCCACTTTTTTATAGTTTGGACCATTTTTTACCGTTTTTGGACGGTTTGGCCTAATTTTGTGTTGTAGGGGCCCGATTTAAGTGTGTTGGAGTCTTTGATATGTTCATGATTATCACAGGTATAGTGTCTGAACTGGCATATAGGTTAGAATTTTGCATTCGCTTGCATTTTGCATGGCCTTATGATCATTTCATCTTAACCTTAGGTACGGACCCATTCCATAATGTCACAGAACCTTCATGCTACTGTTAGAAGTGATATTGTGTGAATGATAGAGCCTTCCTATACATGGGCACCCTATTTAGAACCTAATTTTCATTTGGTGCCCATGCTGATATTTCTCCTTTAGGTTTGGGGAGTCCCTGTTTAGTCCTTCCATGTCCTTGAGCAAGAGCTTCATACTCCTCTTGAAATTTATACTTGCTTTTCCCCATAGGGAATCCCTTGTAAATATCAAGTTGTAATTGCATTTCATGAGTTTTTCTTGCCTTATTGAGCTTTATGCTGGTTCCCTACTTCAGAGTTATAAGCCACGTAGCCTGAGCTTGTCTCATATCTAGCCATGTAGAGCCTTTTACATATCCTTTACAGGTTGATCACCCCTTTACCGGGAGGAGACCTTCCCCTGAGTGTCGTTATCCTGCACATGTTTCCTTGCATTGAGCATAGGTATGTTCCACTGCTTGGAGCTAGTTTTCTTGCCCCTGACACTCCTCTCCTCCTAGCTATGTGCTATAAAGCACTTTTATTATTTTTCAAGATTTTCAAAATATCTAAAAAATGTCCAAAAAAATTAAAAAACATAAAAATCCAGACGAGAAGTGATATTATATTTGGCTGCAGTCGAGTCATGCTTCCTTCTAATAGAGCACTGTATATCACCTCCATTGGTTGGGTTATTAGTCTGACTTTAAGAGTTGTACTCATTACTTTGAGTTTATCTCCATCGACTCGTTATGCTTCCAGTCCCCATGGAGCCTCTGTTGATGCCTCCTGTGTCATAGAGATGTCCCAATTTTCATATCGATTCCATATTGCCTACCTTCAGTCACCACTTACCTAATTCTCTTGTTCGAAGGAAGTTGAAGCCTGAGTCGACCATTCCTTAGTTATCTTGACTTTGCATGTCGTCCATTCCTGGTACTGTTACTGGTTCATGTAAATCTTGTTCGTTGAGTTCTTCCATATTATACAGAGTTGTTGAGAATCTCATGTTGGTTGATGGTGGATGCCTCAATGCCCTCCTTCCAGCGGATTCCATTTCATCAACTTCAGATCATTTATTCTAGAATAGGAGTCTATAGTCCTTTGAGTGCCTTGAGACTTATAGTCATCAGTGGTAGTTTCTCTCTCCATTGACTATTTTGGGAATACATCAATGTCCCCTGATCGATGGGTTCTTTCAAGTGTTTGACCTAAACACATCTATTCACACTTGTTAGATTGCACTTTGTACGTTGATTCCCATTTTCATTATCGATGGGTTATCTTGTGTCTGTTAACAATATACATCAATGACCAGTAATCAAATGATGGACTACTGTGTTCGACCTTGACATATCTATTCACATAGTAGGACATGTACTCGTAGTGGTTTGTGTAGAAGACCTTCCATCTTGGTGGCATTCCATATATGCGACCTCATTGATCGTGCAAGTATTCATGAGATGTCAACTCTTATAATCAGATTCTAGTGTATATTAGATATCTTCATCCATTATTGAGATCTTGATTCATTGTATATTGTACGTGGCGATGACCACGCATGACATTTTGTATATCATGCCTATTCATGGCCATTTTACTCTTATGTATCTGGGACTGCTATATGTATTTGCAGTCGCATGCAGATATTGATTATTGTATTATACTGATGAGTGGCTGGTTCTTCGACTTGGGTCTTCATTACTCCACTTCTAGGATGGATTATATAATGTATTTCAGTCATCATATTACCCCTCTGACCTCACACATTAGGGGGCATCTATTATAGCTGATTTTACCACACTTGGTTGATCACATATTTATGGCCTTCCATGTCCCTATGCAGACTCTTTGTACCCCATGGACTTATATTATACTTTGATGTTCCAATATCATCCCCAAAAATAACCTGTTTATACCTATACATGACTTTTAGAGACATACTCGCATGTATACACAGCTTTTGACCTCAAACCCATGTACATAGGGATGTGTGCATAAAGACAAATATTTTTGGAGTTTTCCTCATATGAGTCTGAATATCTTGACTCTTGGCCTTAGATATTCCTTGAGAACACTCGAACTCGACCCTCCATTACCTCTTTGGAGTGTTATATATTGAGCCTCTTGGATACATTGAAGGAGGAGAAATTAAAAAGTAAGGAAAGTATAGTCCATTGTTGCCTAATTTTTCTTATACTTGAGTCTCCATCCCTTTGTCCCTTTGGAGCACATAGTATTCTTCCCAATATTTCCTTTGCTTTGTGACCTTGTTATCGAAAGATGGAGGATTGAAGTCGTGGAGGCCCAAGTGGAGGACTCGGTTTATTCGGTTCGCAAAAGTGCCTATAGAGTTTGTCACTATTGTATCTCTTTTTTATTAATAGAAACATCTTTTACTATCCAATACATGTGCATTTTAAATATGAATTTTAAATCCATGGATGTATTTAATTGCTTATACATGATTGATTATATATGCTAGAGTAGGTATAAAACATCATCATATATCATGCTTGCTTTGTTTGTTGTTGTTGAGAGCGAATTCGGAATACAAGTGTGATTGGAAAAGCTCAATGGGGATCTACTTCAATCGTCCGGAATAAGGTACGATTCTATATCCCTTAGTGTTATATGATTTTATTGCTCTTTCATATTGGAAAGGATTGATTTCTGGTGTCATACTGTCTATTATGGTAACCCCATGCCATAGGAATTTTCTCTCCATAACATCAATGGTGCAGAACAGATTAGGAATAAGTGGAAGGCTAAGAAAGGTTTTAGTGGGCCAAATATGCGAGAGAGTTAATAATAGGGAAAATCATAAAATACTATGCACATGAAAATCAATATACTATTTTATTCACTTTCATCGAGAGAAGGAGACAATGAGCAATACGGAAAGAGCCAATTTCAACGGCGTCCATCAACCACTTGTCAAACACCAGATAGGACTTTTTTGTCCCTCCTGAAAGTTGTATAAACGGCCCAAATGGAAAATATAGAAGATCGGGGCTTAGAGTATCAGAAAGTAGAAGAACTGTTGGAGGATAGGAATGTTGATGATTTTGATCATTTCCTATTAAATGGGCCCATTAAGGATGTGAAACATAGGTTGAATGTGCTAAAGGACCAGGGGGCTGACCTTCATAACATCTATCAGAACTTTTTTCACCTTTTTGTTATTGAAAAAATCCCTGGTTTCCCTGAATTTTTTATTTGGTGTGCAAACAGCTATTGTCTGTCAGAAAGAGTCATAATGAACCTCGGCCACTCCACCATTCTGTGTCCTATTACTTCCTCAGTCATTAGGCAAACCTTGTCTATCCCTAAAGAGTTTACCTTAAAGGCTAAAGATTACAATGAAGATTCTATACTCCAGTGTTTTAAGGATTCCACTATTGAGAGAAATAAAGAGTTTTTTAAGAAATGTTTCAACCCAGAAGATGATCCATCTAGCCCATCATTCCTAGTCAATGCATCCCTGCTTAACAAAGAAACCAAGTGTGTAGTAATAGTGTTATGCCAATTTTTGGATCTAGACATAGATAAATACATCCCCGAAACCCTTATGAGTCTTCTCTTCATCTTAAGCACTTGTCATATTGAATTCACTACAAGTGTCATGCATTAAATTTGATGAGCTCTTAGCGGAGAATATTCATTCTCAACTAATGAAAAGCCATAAGACCAAAAATTTCAGGTTTCAGTCATATCTTTTGAAGATGCTCCTTTCCTTCAACAAGGATAATCTATAGCTTCCAGAAATGATATTAACAGATGAAATGTATAGGGATTATACCAATTTCATGAATTTCCTCATGATAGATATTTATGCTACCATTTTCCAAAAGAATTTTCCCCGGGTGTTTCCCAAGATGTGGGATCTACTGCAAGCTTCTACAGAAAAGAGAAAAGGAGATTGGTTCCTATCTGAATATGCAACAATGATCAGACTAGATGATTTCACTCAGACACCTTACAATTTACCAACCTTCCTAACTCCAAGAGTATTCTCAATGGAGTTCTTAAGATAAAATTTAACCATCGAGATTGAACATTCCTGAAATATAAGAAGTCCACTAACATCAAATACCCTTGGGTTGTAGGTCCATTCACCATCAAGAATAAGGGTGCTTTGCCAATGGTGGAAGGCTTACTTAGAGAGTTGGGATTTGAGATAAAACCCACAATCAATTATTAACCTCACCAGGTTATCTCAAATAGGAGAAAGGATCAAAGGAGAAAACCTTTTAAACATGAAGAGGTTGCGGGATTGGCAGAAGCTGCCAATTAGTCTAATTACCCAAAGGAGGCCCCAAAGATTGTTGACTTAGATGAAGATTCAAGCTCTCCCATGAAAGAGGTTGTCTCTTTATTGCCTGGTATCTCCAATTTGGTTTTTGTTGTTGAGAGCATTACTCCATTGGCCAGCCAATCAAAAGGAAAGAATAATAGATATTTTCCTGAGGAAATGGATATTGAGGAGGAAGATACTGCTGAAACTCCCAAAAGGCATAAGATTAAAACAGAAGGAAAACTTGTCCTAGATAAAACTGTAGACAAAGGGAAAAGGAAAATGAAGATATATGGCTCTGCATTTGAGGTAAAAGAGTATACATTTGTAGATACTCCAGTCGATTCCTCCTCCTAGTCCAAGAATAGAGCAGAGTTAGTGGATAAATACAAAGACATCAAAGTCATAACTTCAAAAGAGACTCTAAAATTATATTCTGAAGTAATAAAATTTTCTAATCAATATGTGTCTTTGGTTTCATTCATGGATTATGTTCAAAACACTCTAAACTTGGCCTTGGAAACAAAGAACATAGTTGCAAAAGTAAGAATGAACCTAGACAATATCCCCAGACCTAACATTATTCATCTACACAAGAAGAAATGGGATATCTTGTTTACTCACTTGTTGAAGGTCACTCTAGCATTATCCAAGTTATAGACCCTCAAAAGTAAGATTGAAAACCAATCGAGGAAAGAAAAGGTGGAAAATAAGGTCTACGAGACATAGATAAAGAAGCTACAAGATGATCTGCTGGCTACTGGAGGCCAATCTGATAAGTGAGTTGGGATCCAAAGGCTGCTAGATGAGAAATAAAAAGACATTTAGTTATTGAAAAATAAGATTCTCATACCTACCACTCAGTTAATATAGGTGTTACACATATATCTCTTCATCATCATGTGATGAGGTCCTAAATATCAGTTTTTACCCTAAATCCCAAGTTGTGAAGTGAAAATATTGGCCCAAACTTCAATCATGCATAAGAAAATCTAGCACTGCTTATTCCCTTAAGTAAAAGAGTGTTACCTTCTTCATTAATTCCTACATTCTCTTGACAGTAGGCGGTGCCACCACCTTTACCTCTTGTTCAAGGCATGGTTCTTCCCTGTCACTGCTCTGTCATAGTGGAGTAGAAGTGGTGCCCTTGGTAAAAAGTGAAAAAGAGAGGTTTCCATGAAGCTTCTCAAGGGAAAGCTTCATGGCACCCTTATCCCTACACCCAAGGACCACCTAGACTCAAGATCCATCCTTTTGGGATCTGCTATCCACCTCACCCACCATTTACTCAACCATTCTTATCCTCCCAAGGCCTATAAAATCATGCTCATGCCCCATGGTTGAGAGAGAGCAAAGTTATGTTGTTGCATTGAAATTCTGGCCTAAATTAGTAGGGAAAGCATATTTTAAGGTTTTCCATTACACCAAAACCTACAGATGTTGATGAACATTTGAAACCTAGCACAAGGCCCTATCACTAGTAGTGGCGGGTAGTCCACTTGTTTTATATTCCCATAGGTGCGGTGGTTATACCATGTGGAGGTACCCGATACTCCAACATCCCTCCTCTAGGGAAGCTTAGGGGAATGGAACCTGAGACCTCTACTCTGATACCATGTAGAAATTGAACCCAATAGATATAACAATTACACTCACAAAATTGCTAATCAAACATGCAAAATTAACACCAAAGGAGACTGAAATTGGAGCATAACACTAATCTATTTAAGTGTACAATATCCAACCTTAAAAATCAATATCCTAATATAATATATAATTACATGATAGATTCAAATGCATAAATATGGCATTCAAAATAGTCAAAAAGCAGGCTTACCAAAACTAGTCAAATCCCCCATAGGTGCATAAAGCAGTTTCCAAATCTAAGTAGATGCTCACGAATTGGCTAAGTCAAGTGGGAAATATAAAGAGGGATAGAAAGAAAACTCACACATGCTTTTATTTGGATAAAAGGAGGGAGGATGATGTGGGAAAAAAACAAGGAAGTTACAACTAGTCTAGCTTTTCCTTTGCCTTAAATCAGAAATAAGACAAGGCAGTTTTACAGAAAAAGCAAATATGCACTTTGGAGAATTTGGAATAAATCATACATGCTAAAATGGGTTTCTAGGACCCAAGTGATACATGACTCATTTTTAGCATATGTTGACTTCTAGGACATCTAGAAGGCAACTAGCATAGAGTGGAACCCAGGAAACTAGGCAATAATACAAAAATGATTAAATTAATGCCTAAGGTAGGTAACTATGGGTTGATTATGCTAACCCCCCCCCCTTAAGCCTAAATTTATGAGTAAATATCAGAAAACTATAGGGCCTAGCAACAAGGATTAGTCACCCTTTACATACTGCTTGTCCATACAACCAAGGAAAGAGGCAAAAACCCGGTGGGAAAATCCTCCCTTAAACATGGACAAGAAAACAAAATTTGGAAATATTGTCATCAATCATGCTTCAGAGCATGATGAACAATCCCCAACAGTGATTTGAGATTGCTGAATGTCTTCTCACAAAAAAATTTGGTGAAGATGTCTGCTACTTGTTTTGAATATGCACGAAAGAGTAGATGAATGGTACCATCATGCACAAGCTGATTGATATGGTACATATGGATCTCAATTTTCTTCGTCACTATCTCTGAATTGGATCATTATAGATTCAAATGGTGCTCTAATTATCACAGTATATAATAGTAGAAAAGTCTTATTCGAAGCCACATTCTCTAAGTATTCCCTGCAACCACAAACATTGAGTTGCTGCATTTACAACTCCTCTATACTCTGCTTCTGTAGATCAGAGTGCTATGGCACTTTGCTTCTTGCTTGAACAAATGATCAGTCCTTCTGCAAGCATGAAAACATATCATGATGTACACTTTTGATCTGTGTTATCACCTGCCCAATCACTGTCAGTAAACCCAATCAAATCAAGATCAGATTTTGCTTTGTAGAAAATCCCACGAGTTCTTGTTCCTTGAACAAAGTTTAGGATCCTTTTGGCTGCTCTCTAGTGGATATCATGATCCTGATCCATGTATCTCAAAGCCACACTAACTACATAATATAGATCAAGTGGAGTGTGTGTAAGATAAAGCAAACACCCAATCAACTACCTATACAGTGTATTATTTACCATAGGAGAAGAACCTGCTTCTTCAAGCTTAACTCTTGAAAGGAAGGGAGTCTTGCTTGGATTGCAATATTTCATGTTGAACTTGTTCAAAAAATCTAAGGCATACTTGGACTGATGTACTTTGATTCCATGTTGGGATTGAGCAATTTCAAGACCCAAGAATTGGCTCAACAATCCCAAATCTATCATAGAAAATGCATGGTTCATTGCATCCTTCAAGGAGGCAATCTCTTTCTTTGAACTTCCTGTAATCAGAAGGTCATCCAAATACAAGACAATAATCATCAAGGAACCATGAATCATATTCAATAGACATTATGATCAGACTTGCATTGAACAAAACTCAGTGACAACAAAAATCCATCAATCTTGGCATACCAAGCCCTGGGGGCTTGCTTGAGCCCATACAATGATTTATTTAACCTGCACTCTAAAGATGGATTAGAAACAAACCCTTCAGGTTTTTGTATATAAATATATTTAGTGATATATCCATTTAGGAAAGCACACTTCACATCCATTTGATGTACCTCCCACTACTTCGAAGCTACAATCGCTAAAGCTAGCCTTATGGAGTCCATCTTTGCCACTGGTGCAAAGGTTTCATTGTAGTCAATACCATGTACTTGTGAGTAGCCCTTGGCTACTAATATTGCATTCTAATTCAAATTTGAACCATCATCAGAAAACTTAGTCTTGAAAACACACTTACATTGAACTAGCTTTCTCCCTGGGGGAAGATCAACCAGTTCCCAAGTGTTGTTCTTATGGAGCGAGCTTAATTCTTCTTTCATGGCTATTTTCCATGTTGGATCATGTGATGCATATTCATATGTCTGTGGATCTAATTCAACCATTAGATATCACTTCTTAGAAAATAGAGGATCTTTCACACAAAGGGCACTCTCAAATTGAGATCTAGTCCTCCTAGTGTCATTAGGATTTCCAGCTAGTTCCCAGCTACATGAAAGGTCTTTGCTTCTCCTTTTGGTCTTGTATGAATGTTAGGATCTGAAATGAAATAATCATTATCATACATATCAGAATCAGAAAAATAATTAGTCTATTCACTTACAATCAATGGATCTGGTGGTGAAGAAGACTCTTCAACTTCAACTGCTACTAAAGGCTCTTCTTGGAACTGAACACTTCTTTCAATGAAGACTTTGCTAGTGCTTAAGTTGATCAGCTTGTACCCTTTAGGATCTTCAGAATACCCTATAAATAGGCACTCTTAGCTTTGGGGCTGCAAAGCCTTCCTCTTTTCTATTGGAATTCTAGCCCAAGCCTTTGAGCCAAAAATCCTGAAATGGGTCACATATGGCTTGTGCCCACTCCAAGCTTCAAAAGGATTCATACCATCAAGTTACTTATGAGGCACACTATTCTGGATGTAGAATGCATGTTTTATAGCCTCAGCCCAAAACTTTGATGGAAAAATCTTAGCCTCCATCATGCAGCTTGCGATCTCCTTCAGTGACCTATTCTTTCTCTCAGCAACACCACTTTGTTGTGGTGTGTAAGGGATCGAATGTTGCATCCGAATACCTAAATATTTACAATATTGAGTGAACTTAGACTTGACATACTCACCACCATTGTCATATCTGAGGATCTTGAGTTTCCTCCCAAACTGGTTTTCAACCAAGGCTTTAAAGACTTTGAAGTGTTCAAAAACTTCAAACTTATGCTTTAGGAAGTGAACCCAACAATACCTAGAAAATTCATCTATAAAAGTGAGTGCATATTTGGCTTGACTCGTGGACATATGAGGAAATGGACCAGCAATTTCACTATGGATCAACTCAAGAGGTGCAGAGGTTCTCTCATGACTAGCTCTCTCATACTTGTGCTCTGGGTGTTTTCCTAGGATACAACCTTGAGAGACTCCTTTAGAAAACTTGATATTTGGTAACTCTATGACCATATTTTTTCACTCAAATCATAAAGATACTTGTAGTTAAGATGGACAAATATTTCATGCCAAAGCTTGCTTACCTCATTAGCATGAATCATAAGAGAAGAGGGGTTTGAGTAGGGTAGAAAATGGGAAAACATGTATACCTTTGAAGTGTAATCAACAACACCTTTTGCTATGACTTTACCATTCGAAATCTCAGTGACTTCAACATAATCAGGGGAGAAGATGACCTTCTTTGGAGACCTAGTGTGAGTCATATGATATACTGACAAGAAATTAGAGGCAAGACCTGGAACATACAACACATTAGAGGCAATACCTGGAACTTACCATGGTTAAGATCAATCCTTCCCTTCCCCAAAGTGTAGTTGAGAGACTCATCTCCCAAAACTATTGGTGGACCTTTCGACATGTCAAGAGAGGAGAATGCCTCTTTTGTCGAAACCATATGACTAGAAGCTCCAGATTCTGTGATGAAGCTAGGTGAGCTTGATGTGCCAGCAACCAAGGCATGTACTCTCTCTCTATCCTCTGAATTTGATCCTCCTTCCCTCTTCTTTGAGCAATCAGGAAGGGAGATATTATTCTTCTCTGGGAGTTGGGTCAACATGTCAATTTGCTTCTTCATACAAGATCTCTCAGGATGATAGCCCTTGTAGTGATTTTTAATCCTCACTATAGGGGAAAAAATGGCTCCCTTGTGCCTATAGGGCACAAGGGTAGGTTTCTACCCTTAGAAAACAGTAAAAAAAATAGAATGAAAATGCAAATAAAAGAGCTGGGAATTGAACCTAAGCTAATCTAAGCAAATGGCTACAATAGTAAACTGAATCTAATAGCTAATGATAGAAAAATAAAGGAGAGGAGATGATGGAGCATTGTTGAAGCCCTCTGCACACAGTATGTTAGGGTTCCACCTCCAAACCTTCAAAATAAACCTATACTACCATGGAGACAACCTGCAAATAATGTTAATGAAAAACCTACAAATGGAGATGAGGGTTAGAAAGTAAAAACAAATAAAACAAGCATAAAAAGAGATTATACCTCACTTAGGTGGAAATGGGCCACCATGCCCTAGCTCATGGGAGCACCTCTCTCTTGGTTGGGAAGCAATGGCTTGATGGAATGGAGATGGAGGAGAGGGAGAGTGGGTGGTTTGAGAGTAAGAGGTCTCAAAGAATCCACAGGTAGCATAATAATAGGAAAGTGAGGAGTGTTTTGAGAGTGACCCCCTACCCTCCTTTTATAGTTTTTCCAAGGGATTTTAGGTTTTTAAGCCCTTGGTCAGGGCTTTAGCCCCTTCCACCCTAACTTTATCCCCTTTAGGGGTTTTAGCCCCTTTTTGAGGGCTTTATCTCCTAGGGGTCTATTTTGGGCTCTTTTTTGGGGTTTTTATCCCTTTTCTTCATCCTTGGGCTCTTTTGGAGGTGTGGGGGTCAAATGGAAGGTCTTATGGGGTGAAATGAGTGTTGTGAAATGGTGTCCTTGGGTGGTGTAGGCCATTGAGAGCTATGTGGGGGATTTTTGGGTTAATAGATTGCCCCCTGATGTGTGAGGGTAGGAGCTCAATGTATGGCCAATGGACATCATAGGATTTGCTATCGAGAGGTGGTGCTTCCGTGGCTGGGGCATGGTGGATTTTGGTTTTGTATTAATTTGGTTCCCATCAATGGGTGAGATACAATAAATGTGTGACATGTATATGGACGAGGTGGGAATTCCCATGCTCGTGACAATGTCAAAAGAATCATTTGATTTATGCTCTAAAATGCAAGAGCCGATCATATACAACTAATGTTATAATCATTGTTTCCTCTCATGTGTGGCTAAATACAACACTGATCTGGTACATTGGACCCATGGAATTCTCATGGAGTGCTACATATTCATGACTGATGGAATACTAGATCTGGAATGGTACATAGCTATGTGGACTCACTGATTGAGAGTCAGAGTCTCTGTGGTACAAGTATGCTACATCAATCATAAAGGTATATTGAAACACTGCTGGGGCTTCAGATCACTGTCTCCAATGCAACCCAGAAATCACAAGGGACATAACCTATTGACGTCCCTCGAGTGGACTCACCAATGTGCTAGAGTTGGGTGACATCCGGGGTCTTCGACCAAAGATTGTGCGGAACAAACCCTGTGTGAATCTCAACAGTGCGATGATGGAGTTGAAGTCGACCACGTGAGATACAACCATCCTGAGAGGCACTAAGGACTCCTCTCAAGTGGTCCAAGGAACTCATCAATGATGTAAATGAAACCAAGGTACAGGGACCTCTGGGTCCATCCTCTAGAATATGTGTGTTGGCATCGACAGAGGGAGACCTGCCCCTAGTCAAGGAAATGATGTTTCCTTGACCAAGAGCGTGAGGGATAGCTGAAAGATGTGAAGCAATCTGCAGACTAACTCACTGAATTGGGGGGGAGGTGAGGGAAGGGAAAAAACACAAAAGGGGTAGGGGGGGAGTGGGAGACTCAAACTTCCTTTGTTTAAAGTATGATGTCAGGGAAAACCAGGAAGCAAATGAAACTTAACTCATGGGAATGGGATCATATCTGTAATACCGGGAATGTCACTGCAGATGGGAAATACTTGGAGGAAGTGGAAACTTTTGATATTGATGGGATCCAAGGAAGACACATTGCAGAGTACTCTGAGCAAAGGAGACCCAATGTGGGAATGATTCCAAACTGTTTTCTATGGGGTGGTGTCTAGGGACACCGTTGTGGTACGATCTCGTGGATTTTTGGCGAGCCCGAGAAGGTAAGTGCTCGATGGTGCTTTCAATTTTAGAGAGTCTGAAAGCACGAAGAAGACTCCAGTGGGGGCTCTTTTTCATTGGTAGTATCCTGTGATCGAAAAAGGATAAAAGTATGCATAGGAGAGCTCGCCCTTCGTGGAGGGGATGAGAGACTTCTTTACCATTGGTAGTCCAATCAGGCCGAAAAAGGTTAAACCTATATTGACTGGATGGTCACTCAAATACTTTTACGAGCATGAACAAAACCAAGTTTTCTCGGTGATCATTTCTTGTTGAGATGGCTGGAAAAGAGCTTAATGACAACCGGTGGTGAGCTTTTTCATAAAGTGTGGCCCCTCTTCCAGAGAAAGCACAAAGTATGCAAAGGGGAACGGTCTTGGCTTGAGTGTGCCAAGGAGGTCCTTTTCATGAAATGGTTTACATGGTCCGCAAAAGGAGGTAAACAAGACGATGTAGATGCCCTTTCCTATACTTTAGCAAGTGGGAAAGCAAGCAGTTGTGCTCAGCAATCTTTTAATTATTTTAAGGAGTCAGAAAAGAGCTTAAACAAAACTCCAATGTGGTCAACTGACTGCGGTGGCACGAGCGGTACCCCATGTAGGGACAGTGGACAGAGGTCCAAAAGTCATCCACACAGTATGGATGGAGCAAAAGGCTCTCAAACATACCAATACATGTGTGGGATAGATTGCGGCAGAGGCCTGTGAGATGGTGCGGCATAGGCATGCAAACCGAGGTGGCTCTTGGATAGAGGTCAAGAGAGCGTGTGTGTGTGTTGCGGTGTACGAACTTGAATTCATGCGATGTGAGTACAAGTCTGGAGGAATTTATATGCCAACTGCATGTAAGAAAAATCCTAATCGTTTTGTGGACAGTGATCCAGAGATCCGCGTAAGGTGCAGTAAAAAGAAAAGACAACTATGTGTTAAAAATACAAAATAAAAGATAAAATTACATTTCTTAACGAGCAGCGACTCGGGGACACTTATATGTCAAATACATGAAAGAAAAACAAAGGGTTTTGTGGACAATGGTCCAGATGTCCACTTAAGGTGTGGTGAAATAGACAATTATAAATACAAAAAAGTAAAATTATAGTACAATCCTTAATGGGCGGCAGCCTGATCTCTTGCATCAGTTGTGACCAGGCAGTGTGATACGAGTACCGGTCCATAGACACTCGCATCGTCATGTCATGGCTCATGAATTGAGGTGAATTGTGGGAAATGGTCTTGAAATTGACTAATTAAACATGAGACAATGATCTCATAACTAGATAGAGGGAAGAATTTTGAAACCAGTGGTGTGAACGGTGTCTCAAACGGAGTCCGTATGGTCTTGTTATGTCGATCGGGAGAAATTAGGTCAAATGGGGCCTATAAAAGGGGAGGGTCCACATGGTGAAGATTCATTGTCACTATTCATTGTGGAGTTGGAGAGGTGGGCCCTAATTCTTCATTTGTTGATTTCTCTTGATCCGATCAATGGTTTCATGAGCTGCGACTTGCAGGTAAAAGCTCTCACTGAACCTCTTCATTTTGATGGTTTATTTACTGAATTTGACCACCTGGAGGCCCCCCATGAGCTATTTGGGGTTTCATGTGCGCTAGGTCACTCTTTTCGAAGGGAAAGGTGCACCCTGGGTGCACCTATTGGGAAATTATGAGCGCCCTGGGTGCTCCTTTTGCAAGGATAAGTGTGCCCTGGCCTCCTTTGGGTGGTTTTTTGATGGTGGGGATGTCTAACATCATTGTTTTTGCTTTGTGCAGGATGGTGGAGATCAAATGGAGGGAGAGAGACTACAAGCTAGTCAAAGATGCATCATTATGTGATGGGGGTGTTAGAGATACACTAGCCCACTGTGGGTTGTTGAAGTTTATGAGGATTCCACTTATGCGGAGCTTGGGTTTGCTGATGCAAACTCTAATCAGTTTTTGGGATGTTACTGAGGAGGTGTTCCTCTTTTAGGGCCATTGTATTGAGATTACGCTGGAGGATGTGTATTTCATTACTGGGATCCCAATATTGGGAGTAGTTGGTGACTTAGCACCTGTACTGTCTTGGGGGGAGACATTAGAGGATTTATGTGAGCGACACTGTTACGCTACAACGTATGTGCGTGGTTCTTACATCTTGATGTGTGACATGGAGGGGTTGACCACACGAGCGGTGGGGACTTTACGATAGTGAATCTTGGGTTCCATGGGGAGCCACAAGATTTATGGTTTCCAGCTACAGCTAGTGGAGCATGCCATTGGTGGCACATATTATGCATGGGTCCAGATGTACTTCCAGGCTGTTCGGCGTCAGCTGAACAAATCGAAGACTAGTGGTGCCGGCTTTTGCTTTGGCTTTTTACTATGTGATTTCTTCTTTGAGAAAGTACCTACACTTCGTCCTCATCGAGCTATGGATGACAGTGGTCCGTGGGAGCTAAGGATGTATAGGTGGTTCCAGATGATGATTCGTGAGGGGGGCGGTAGAGTGGGCCGCTTCTTCACAGAGGAGTTGTTGGAGCATTGGATCTATCTATTTGTGGCAATCGAGGAGTACCTGTATGTGGGTATGGATTTCCAAGGAGATCCATAGATGCCCCAACCTCTTGGTCAGGCTGAGGGACCAGCTGGTATGTATGCTTGATGTTTTTATGTTCATCTTTGTGCATGGTATAGTTGAGCTAGTTAGTGATTTTCATATTGATGTACGTGGACTGATGGTGACCTTGCTTGTGTGTGCAGCTGTTGGTCCTCGCCTACCACCTGGGCATCGAAGGCGAGTTGTTACTGTACCTCCTATGGCGGATACTGTGATGGCCCCTTCTGGGAACTCCCGCAAGCAGCAGCGGGATATGGATGGACTGGTATCGTACATTGAGGAGGTCGCTACTGGAGTGTCACATGTTGGTTGGAAAGATCTGAACCCTAACTTTATTGCTGCTATTCATAATCTTCCTCCCGAGCTGACGGGCTTGATGAGGAAGATGGAAGTGGCGTGCGAGCACTTTTTGTTGGGCAATAGGGCAAACCCAAGTTAATTCTTATACGTCGCACCAACAAAAGACCCATCGTGTTGGCCCTTTCAGCAACAACCTACGCGCAGGTTGCAGTCTCACCCGAAACAGCAATGGGGTGCCGCAGAATCAGGTTTCTGCATGCAGAGAGGGGTATTACTGTACCTTAGCCTTTAAAGCAATTATTAATCAACACTTGTAAACTTTATCATTCATTCACATATAACTTCGCAGCATAATAAACAAACTAAACTTGCATAACCCACTACGGGGAATTCACAGTGAAGCTTATTACTAGCAGTGATCTTATGTTATCAGATATATTCAGTTTAATGCATGAAAATAACAGAAACAGAAACAACACAATAAAACCACGACACCAAATATAACGTGGTTCACCCCAAGTGTAGGGGCTACGTCCACAAACTACGTTTTATTCCTCTTTCCTCAAAACCGCAGTTGATCTGCGCACTCAGCTGCAGATCCCTTCAGTCCTTAACAGTCGCGCACACAGTAGCAGGCTTCTGCGCACACAGCTGCAGATCTTTCTTCCTCTTCTTACAAAACCCTCTGCGCACACAGCTGCAGAGGTCATCCATGCACACAGCTAGGACTTATCCTTTCCTTACAAAATCAACCTTACTTCGCCTTAATATTTCTTTACTTCAAAAAGCCTAACCTATCTTCTTTACACAAGCGCTTATACTGTGCATTTTTACAAAACCATGGTCTTAAACCATGGGCACCCAAAAACCCTAAACCCTGGATTTAAACCACGGGTTTATTACAAAAAAGAGGGTTTTGACTTACCCTGACACCCCTAAGACTATTTTGACCCATAGCTCCGCTTACAAATTTTCTAATTAACCGCGGAGTTACCCAAACATGGAATATGCGCCCCAACACTTTCGCTGGATGGTGAGAGGTGGTCATCTTGCATTGGATGTGTCCTCTTCGGAGGATGATGAGTCCGATTCAGATGATGGGTCTGAATCGGATTAGTAGCTTTGTGGGGCTGCTCCTAGTGCGTAGGTGCACTTAGGGGTTTTTGTGTCGCTTATGTATATCCTATTGAGAAAGCATATGTGGCTTCTCATTTTTGTATTGGACATGTTATGGACATGCGACTTATGGATTTATATCTATATATATTTTTTACGCACATGGATGTGCTTCTATGGTTTTATTATGTGAGTCTTTTTATTATGTTGTGGAATGCAAATTCCTATGTCATGTATTATTACACTATGTGTGTAATTTTACACATGATTATGCATTATGTTATGGTTGTACGTTTCCTATATACTATTATGGATGTGCCAATTTAGAATATTGTTAGCCATTTGTTCTACGACGCTATTGAGGTTCCTAGGAACATGTGTGAATGTGATGGATTCAAATGTTCTGACCATGTGTTTAGTGCACAGGTACTTTCTAAAGAGGCAAGGATCATGAACTCGGTAGTGGTTGTTTAGTTGAGAAACAAGCAGCTGGGAGTCTAAGAAGACATCGAGATGATGAATTCCTAATTGTAGGGCGGCGGTCAAGAGGCCATTGAAACCATCATATTTTTCCTGGTTGTTGGTCGCGGTGCCCATGCATATTCCATCGATGTGGATCAACTTGTGCAATGGGGAGTATATTACCCATGCAGCCAAGGCGAGGTTCGGGCACCATATGCTTGCTCCATCTGCGAATCTCGTATACCGATCTGAGGTGTGCTCCATCTAAAGCAATGATAGGAAACGATGCATAAGACTCAATCGAGAAAATGTGTAAAACAAAAAATGGAAATACTATAATACAATTTAGAATGTTGTCACTCAAAGGGGTGATGTTAGGGGGAAAGTCGTTTGGACTTTCCCAGGATCAGCGGTCATTCCTTTGTGTGACACGATGAATTCTTCGAGACAACCCATGGGGACACAGAAAATGAACTTCAATGGGTTCAAGTGGATCCTATACTATGTAAATCGCATTAGGACTTGTCGCAAGTCGTCTATGTGTTGTGTGTGGCTTTGCGACCGTGCGATGAGGTTGTTGAAACAAACCAACATGATGTGAGTGAGATCACAGAAGCAGTGTTTCATGGCACGTTGGAAGGTGGCTTTAGCATTTTTGAGGCCAAAGGGCATGACTCTATAGGAAAATGTACCCCATGGGGTTGTAAATTCCATTTTACAACGGTCTTCTTTCTAGATTTGGATTTGGTTGTAACCGGAAAATCCATCCATGAAGGAGAAGGCCTCATGTCCGGTGCATGCATCAATGATCTGATCGATGAATGGTGTGGGGAAGTTGTCTTTGGGACATGCCCCATTGAGATCACAGAAGTATTTGCAAACATGAATGGTACCTTGTTTTGTATTCATGGGAATAGGATTAGAAACCTAAGTTTTGTATGCAATGGGATAAATGAAGCCGGTTGTGCGTAGCTTCTCTATCTCGGCTTTCACCGTAGCCACTTTGGATGGATGGATGGGTCGTTGCTTTTGGCGGATGAGTGCCACATCAGGCCATGTGTCGATGTGGTGTTCCACGATGGATGGATCTAAGCCGGGCATTTCAGTGTATGACCAGGAGAAGATGTCGCAGAATTCTTGGAAGAGAGTAGTGTAGGCATCGACCTCTTCCAGGGAGCAAGATGCCCCTAGCATGATTTCTTCAATGATCTTAGAGTTGGTTGATATGTCATTTTTAATGGTTGGCGAAATTTTCACCATGTTCCCTTCTTTGAAGGCATTGGGTGCTGGGATTGGGTTCTTGAACCAGTCAACCTTCCCATGGATGAAATCTTTGGTCTCCATGGAAAATTGGTCGGACTGCGACACCAGCTCTTCTGGGAGGAAGAACGAGCGATGGTGCATGTCATCCCATGGGTATTCCAGGGAGGTCAGAGCTTCAAGTATCTCCTCATCGTTGTTGAAGCAACGGAGTGACAGGTCTGATGGACCGTCATTGGAGATGGGAATGAGTTGGTCGAGGGAACTGGACATCATGTAAATGGACATGGTGTCAGATGAAGGAGGTGGTGGGTGAAATTCTTCGATTAAGGGAATGGTGACGGAGGTCAGCAAGAGCCATTTGAAATTCAGGCAGGTCTTGGCAATGGTGGGAGTAATGTCTATACAAGCCACAAAGGGGCAAGCATGGTTTGTCCTCAATGCCTTGTTATTGACTAGTGGCATGGTTGGGAGTTCAACCACAGGGATCTTTTCATTCATATCCATGGCATCTAGATGCACACGGATTACTAGAATTTTAGGGAAATCCTGATTTGGATGGCCTTGTTGTTCGCAGACAGCATAAGGTGGGACTGTTGGAGACATTTACCATCATACACACTCCTTTTGGTAAAATTGGCCTAGCTAAACCACTATCCTAAGTATAATTGACATTAATTGACATCAGTGGAGCATTAATTACCATCATCCAGTCACACCCACGCCTACCAATAGTCAACGAGGCTAACTTAGCCTTCTCCTACAGTCAAGGAGGCTAACTATAGCACTCTGGGGGTGATCTGAGTGATATTAATGCACCTAATTGCTAACTGGTGGTTACAATCAGTTCAACCAATCAGTTAAGGCGCATCCTCTCATTAAATATATTATTTAATGACTATTTATTATTATTTAATGATCTGGAGTCAACAAGGCACGTCCACCAACTTTTGATGGTCAGTTCAGCTTCAGTTAACCTCATTGGGCTTCATTGAAGTCATGGAGCACTAGCACTTGATGGTTGGCTTGCTATGACATGTGTTTGATCTCCTTCAGTTGATATTCAGTCATTTATTGCACTCTGACTTCAGTTAGGGTTTGGTGAGTCAATTAGGGTTTTGGTCAAGTGGTTAACTGAGTGTGAACCAATGGTTGAGAGTCAGTTAAGCTAGACTCACTCACTGAATTCGAATTGTCTCCTTAGGTATTCGAATTCTTCATGGATTCAAGCTATTGCTTGACATTGGTATTGTAACCATTCATTGTTTATTAAATATACAGAGAGGAAACTAATTCTGGTTCCGATAAACACCATTTCATGAGTATTTGTTGATTATTATTTCATGAGATTGATTCTTAGTTCCTAGATCAATGTGCAAGATTAATATGGTATCAGAGCATACAACGGGACGAAGATCTATCTCTCAAAAACAAGCTTTTTGACAGATTTCTCCATGAAAAGTGAGCAATAGCTAGAAATTCTAGCACTTCACCAGAAGCCAAGGCTTACCACTCAATATCCCAAGTAAAGAACTTGTTGATCAAGCTTGCTTGATTGACTATGCTGGGTGTGATGAAAGCCTAAAATGTGCAGGTTGTCTGACCTTATTTTGCCCTTTTTGTTTTGATTTTCAGGTTTCTACAGGTGAAGCATTCACTACAGCATATCCAGATGTCCTCCTCAGTACCTCTCTTGACTCCATACAATTTCCACACATGGAAAAATAAAATGGAGATTCAGTTGCACTCCAAAGGACTCCATAGAGTCACCATGGACACTGAAGTTGAGCCTGGATCCACCATAGAAAAATCAAGATTCTTGAACAAGAAGGATGAAGCCTTCAGTTTCTTGTGCCTCTCTATTTCCGAAGACCTTCTCTTCCATCGTACGGATATGAAGACACCGAAACAAATATGGGACAAATTGGAATCTCTATATGGAAATTATGATGACTTGAGAGTTTACCAACTCAAAAATGAACTCATGTCTCTCCAACCTTCCAATTTTGAGACTCTGAATGATTTCTTTACAAAGTTCAAGCATACTGTTTTACTCTTGAAGCAATGCAAAGTGGAGAAGGAGGATGATCAGCTCATCCTAGCCATCCTCTCCAAACTTGGGGCTGATTATTCAGTTTTGGTTTCTACATTCTGTGCGGGGAAGCTCACAACCCCCGGATGGAAGATGCCTACAGTCAATGCCTTCATTGAGTCCCTAACTAATGAACATGACAAGCTTGTCCAGATGGGGATCATCCAATCTTCCCATTATCAAGCCCTCCATGTCTCGAGGCCCAAATATCTGAAGGGTAAAGGAAAGCAACAGAAAAATAAGAAAACTAAATTTGATGCTCCCAAGCCTAGAGTTGAAAATCAGCAGCATGATGAATCTTTTGGCTCAAGGAAGAACAAAGGAAAAGGGCACAATGGTAAGAAAAATTCAAGTGTTCTTATTGTGGGAAGGGTTTTCACCCTGAATGTGCCTGCATGAAGAAAAATCTTGATGAAGCAACCTCTCTCCTTGAGAGGAATCACATCAATCTTCCGGAGATCTTTCGGAGGAGAGATCACCAAGATCGAGAACCACAGCATGAGAAAGGTCATGCCCTCATGGCAAGCACTTCAAAGTCCAAAGCACTGCTGATTGACAGTGGATATTCAAACCACATGATGGCTGAAAAAGACTCCTTTTCATCCTTGGAGACTGGAAAACCCATCCCCATCCACATGGGACTCGGGAGATGACTCCACCATCATTTCCAAAGGACAAGGTACTATAGATCTAGAAAATGGTTTTTTTTTTAATGTTTTGTATGTACTGTCTCTAGCAGCAAATATCCTTAGTGTCTATCAGATGACACATACAGGAATTCCTAAGAGAGTCTCTTTCATCCCAAATGAGGTTAAGATAACAGAAATTGCATCTGGGAAACTCATTTCAAATGTCCTTGCAAATCATCATGCAAAAGCCTATGAGTTCTCTCACTTTGTTGCAGATGCAAAGCCCACCTCTTTGCTAACTCATGGAAATGAGGTTAGTAGGCTGTTGCATGAGAGGTTTGGCCATCTTAATTTCAAATATTTGTAGCAATTATAGAAAAAATCCATGGTTTAATTCCTCCCAGTCATCAAGGCAACCACGGGAGTCTGCAAGGACTATGTGATTGGAAAACACCCTGAGCACAAGTTCGATCGAGGGAAGGCAAACCGAGCTACAAGCATATTGGGGATGATACATTCTAATATTAGTGGTCCAATGCATATCACATCACTGAATGGATCAAGGTACCTCCTTACTTTTATTGATGATTTTTCAAGGTATACATGGGTTTTCTTTCTCAAAAAGAAATCAGAAGTATGTGAATTTTTTTTTGAATTGAAGGCCTTGATCGAAAATGCCTCTGGGCTTAAGATCAAGATCTTGAGATATGATAATGGAGATGATTATGTCAATAATTAGTTTTTGTACATTTGATCCCAAAGTGGTATTCAGGTCCAACATTCAATTCCCTACACTCCCTAGCAGAACGGAGTAGCGGAAAGGAAGAACCGGTCTCTCAAAGAGATGACCACCTGTATGTTGGAGTCAAAGAAGCTTGCTGCAAATTTGTGGGATGAAGCCATGCATTTTGTAGAATACATTCATAACAGGGTTCCACATTCATCATTGAAAGTAAATACTCCTTTCGAAGCATACTTCGGACACAAGCCAGATGTGTCGAACCCACGGGTGTTTGGGTCCACTACATGGGCCCGGATTTCGCTTGATAAAAGAAGGGATTTGCAACTGCAGAGCATATAATGTCTGTTTATTGGGTATATTGATGAATATAAAGGATTCAAGATATTGTATATCAATACCAAACAGATAATCATCGAGAGAAGTGTCAAGTTCGATGAGCCTCTTCAGGAGGTGGAACTAGTGAAGGAGAAAACTGCTGAAATTCCTTCCTATTCCACTGAATATTTGGATGATGAAATTGGGGGTGATGACCCTAATTTGGATACTCTAATTTCTGATATCAGTGTGCAGCAATAATCATATATTGAATCATAACCTGAAGTGCAAAATCATCTTCCTACATGGGCCCAATAGACACTCTCCTCCGCAGGAGACAACATTCGAAATTCGAATGATCCAAGGAGAACCCGGTCTGATTTCCAAAGAGCAGGTATTGTGCGCTCTTGTTCTGATAATTTGCTATCTAAAACTTGCTATTTGATGATTATTTCAGATCCCCAAAATCCTACTACCGTTCTTGGAATGATCCGAGATGGAAAGTTGCCATGGATGAAGAGATGAATTCTCTTCAGAAAAACACTACTTGGGAGCTAGTTTCTCTTCCTCCGAGAAGGAAATTGGTTCAATGCAAGTGGGTGTTTCAAACAAAGGTTGCTGCTGATGGAAGCACCTACAAATATAAGGCAAGGCTGGTAGCAAAAATTTTCTCTCAGGTCCAAGGAGTGGACTACCATGAGACCTTTGCACTGGTTGCAAAAATGGACTCCATCCGCCTTGTTTTGGCTATTTCCGCATCCAAGCACTGGGAGGTGCATCACATGGATGTTAAGTTAGACTTTCTGCATGGAGATATTCATGAGGAGATATACATGAAGCATCCTGAGGGATACATCACTAATCCATCTTTGGTTTGCAAGCTAAAGAAGTCACTATACGGGTTAAAACAGGCCCCAAGAGAGTGGTATTCCAAGATGATGCCTTCCTTCTCTCGCAAAACTTTTAGAGATGTAGATCAGATCCAAATGCATATTTACAGCAGCATGATGGTCATATAATTATATTTTTTTTATATGTTGATGAATTACTAATCACGGGTAGCACAATTGCCTCCATTTCAGCCATCAAAACTACTCTCCACAATGCCTTTGAAATGAGTGATTTGGGGCTTCTAAAACAATTTTTGGGGCTCGAAATCGAGCAAAATTATGACGGGATTATGGTCACTCAGTACAAATACATTTTATACCTGTTAGTCAAGTTTAACATGTCTAAATGTAGGCCTGCACCATTCCCTTTCCTTTCAGGGATCATCCTTGAAGAAGGAAAACACACACCTCCCATGGACTACACTATCTATCGACAGCTGATTGGTAGCTTGTTGTACTTGACACATTCTAGTCCTAATATTTATTATACCATGAATGTTGTATCAAGATACATGCAGCAGCATCATGATATTCATTGGAAGGCATCCAAGAGGATCCTCTAGTACATTCAGGGAACCAGGACTTGTGGCATTCACTATGCTGCAAACTCTGAGCTAGAGCTGGTTGGATACACAGATTCCGATTGGGAGGGTGATTTTATTGATCGGAAGTCAACTTTTGGATATGTATTCATGTTTGGTGGTGGCTCTATTTTCTTGTAAACCAAAAATTAGGTTGCCATAGCACTATCTTCAGCAGAGGCCAAGTATCGAGGAGTGGTGAATGCTTGCATCCAAGCAGTTTGGTTGCAAGGCATTCTTTCAGAGTTTGATCTTGGTAGTACTTTGTCCA
Organism: Pseudotsuga menziesii; assembly: GCA_001517045.1. Lineage (NCBI taxonomy): Eukaryota > Viridiplantae > Streptophyta > Pinopsida > Pinales > Pinaceae > Pseudotsuga > Pseudotsuga menziesii. The sequence goes on from LPNX010054583.1 coordinate 734,564, forward strand.
CTGTCCTCTTTTGTGACAACTAGAGTGCTATTAAGCTATCCATGGATCCAGTTAAGAGGAAGAGGACCAAGCATGTAGAGATTCACATGCACTACATCAGGGAGCTAGTGCATGATAGGACCATCATTTTGCAATGCTATCCGACTGATGAGTAGATTGCAGACATCTTCACCAAGAGATTTTCAGAAAAGAAGTTCACTTACCTCCGTTCACTGTTGGGGGTGAGTTCATTAGGGTGATCCAGACTACTTTTAGTGTTTAGCTTGAGGGGGGGTTTTCCCACTGGGTTTTCCCTCTTTTGCTCACTTAGTTTGTTTTGAGCATTGTTTCAGTTTCAGCATTGTACAAGGTGACCTATGGCCTTAGTTGCCGGGGCCCTAGCATTTTTATGCATCAATGTTTTCTAACTCTTCCTGAGTATATCTTAAGGGGGGGTGTTGGAGACATTTACCATCATACACACTCTTTTTGGTCAAATTGGCCTAGTTAAACCACTATCCTAAGTATAATTGACATTAATTGACATCAGTGGAGCATTAATTACCATCATCCAGTCACACCCACACCTACCTACAGTCAAGGAGGCTAACTTAGCCTTCTCCTACAGTCAAGGAGGCTAACTGGAGCACTCCATGGGTGATCTGAGTGATATTAATGCACCTAATTTCTAACTGGTGGTTACAATCAGTTCAACCAATCAGTTAAGGTGCCTCCTCTCATTAAAAAGGGACTTGTCATGGATCTGCAGTGGCTTTGGGGTTCTTTCCCCTAGCCCTTTTGGGTTGGGGTGGTGCAGGTGCGGGTGTGGTAGTTGGCCCATGCGGACCGGGTGGGGGGTGAGACTCAACCACAATAGGTTGCACTGGAGTTAACACAACTTGGGGCATTGCTGGTTGAGGTGGTGGATCAAGATACCACACGGGGATCCCCAATGTAAAGTTGGGTAGGCTTAAGGTGGCCATGACTGGCTTTCTCATGACACTAGGTGGGGGAAAGAGGAAGGGAATTGTATGGACGGAAGATGAGCCCACATAACTCCCAGCTGGTTGCATGTGGGGGTGAGGTTGTGGTTGCAGCTACATGTAATGCTGCTGCTGCGAGTGATGTTGTGACTGCTATTGGCATTGTGACTGTCGACGCTATTGTGGTTGTGGTTGGGGCTACGGCTGTGGTTGTTGTTTGGGTGTAGGGGTGCTTGATGAGACCATGAACAAGTCTGCAGTTTGATTTTGTGTCGGTGGTGGTGACACTAATAGGAAAGGAGCCATCATGGTGGGATCAGTAAACAACCCAGGGCCCACATTCAACGGTGGGGAGGCTAGTTTGTTTTCAACCACAATGTTGGTTACAGGGATGACGTTAGCGTGTGTGGTCACCCCTTGCGGCTCAATGGTGGTGATAGTAGGGATAACATTGGCAGGTGCAGTTAACCCTTGTGGATCGTGGTAGGTGAGCTGGTCAACCGTCACAATATTCCCTTTGTGGGGGAACATCATGAGGTGGAAGACAATTGACATGATGGCTTGCATGGTGTACATGTAACTCCTATCAAGGAGGAGGTTGTAATCCAGTTGAGCATTGATGACTTTGATGTCGATCAGGACTGTCTTCCCCGCTAATGTGATGGGGACATGGGGGAGGATTCCTTGGGCTTTAGTGGGGTGTCCATCATAAGCCTGCAGAGTCATGGAGGACGGTTGGAGAATTGGTCATCCAAGCTTCTACTAAACCAAGGTAGACATGATGCACGTGGATGCCCCCTCACCCACTATGCATCGGTGCACAACCAAGTTCTGGATGGACACTGGGATTTGGAAGGCGATAGTGGAGGGCATGTGCGGCTCTCTGTTCTCTATATCAAAGGTGATTAGCTTGGATTCAGAGAGGTCTACTGCCCCTAGATCAGATAGTAAGGATTTCTGCTGCATTGGGCACATTTTAAGTACCTCAAGAGCAGACATGGTAGTTGGCGTTTGGGCCAAATCATCCACAATGCTATAGCTGATTGCAACTCTAGCTGTGGCATTATTGGTGATTCTACGTATGGGGGGGTGAAGGAATGGGGGTAACTAGAGAGGTAGGTTGGTTGTCTTAGTCATGGATGCTGTTAACGAGTCAACAAGTTCGGTGGTGGTACCGTACTGATTTCGTCTAGTCTGTAAGTTGACCTCTTCAGTAGTCATGGTCATCAGGTGGTGAACACCTGCTTCGGCCATGGGTGGTGCCCCCAAAGTGTTGGGATTGTCCTGGGGAGGGGAAGCAGTTGCCACCAATCCTTGGACTAGTAGTGGGTTTTGAAACACCATGGGAGGAGGTCCTTGTGGTGCCTAGTTGGGTTGGGCTTGAGTGGGGGCATTGGCGACCTGTTGGGCCTCATTTTGAATGGCCTGCTTAGCGCGAGCCATGAGGGGACACTCAAAAGTGTAATTCCCATAGACATCACAGAGTATACATGGTTGGTTTGTGTGCAACAGTGTGTTGAATCTTGGTGTATTTTGTCGTGGGGGGTTCTAGTCTGGTCAGTTAGCCGCGGCATTATTGGGAGGGTTTGGTTGCTGACCACATCCTTTCGGTTGGTTATTTCCTTGGTTGAGGGGCCGGTTGTTTCTAGCTTACCCTTGTTGATTGTTGGGGGCAGGTTGGTTGGGATGTTTTTGCTGTGTGAACACTTGTCCCAACGGAGTGGGTGGAGTGGGTGGAGAGGGGGCGAGGGCTTGAACTTGTTGCACTGGTGGTGCATATTATATTTGTGGGGGTGGTGGGGCCACAAATGTGGGCATTTTCCCCATATACTGTTGTGTTGGCCAAGCCATGGCCTGAGCCTGCTGCGGTGGCGCAGGTTGTGCATAGTCTGAACTGAGACATCATTCTAGCATAGTCTGGAGCTTATTTTTGGTAAGCAACATTCGCAGTGTTTCTTGGTTGCAGTGCAATGGCAAGTGGTGTCAATCGAGGCTGTGGTTGTTGGGAGACTGACCCTATGATGCCATCCGCTACGTGGGATGCCCCCAGTGCGTTGCGGTAAGAGGTACTTGGATGGGGAGCGTCTGGAATGACAGTGTACAACTATCCAGACTGGGCGTAAATGAGATCAAATTGTTGGGCCTTCAGTATGGCCTCTTCTTTAGATTGGGGATGTTCATATGTGACGTCCTTTGCGATGGGCAGGAGCAAAGTCTTGAGGAACCAATCCAAGAAGATCATGTCATCAAGTTGGATCTACACAAGCTGCTGCGTCGCCGCCCCTCATGGATATGATCAGTTATGTGAGTGGCAATGTTTTGGCAACAGGATAGCAAGATCTCCACCCCCTCGCCATATCTGATAGGGAGTTGGAAATACTATCAGAACATGAAGGCTAGGGAGTTGAACTCGATGTACTTGGCTTGTGGAAGCTCAATGTACCATTTGGCCGTGGCACCTGTAAGGGTGTGTTGGAACAACCTCAACCTGATGGAGTCATCTATGATGTTGTTGGATGAGCACCATATATGGAATGTCATTATATGATTTTGGGTACATTCCCCGACTTTGACTTCGAACTTTGGGATGTCCAATGGAAGCTTAGTTGGCATGCATAGCCAGAAATCTTGGTGGTGGATAGGGTCATTCGTTAATCTAGCCAAGTCAGGCAAGTTCAAATGAGCCATGAAGGGTATATTTGACCCCAAGTTGATGTGGGATGGGGCAGAAATGGGGGTGGGGTTTGCAGGTGCATAATGCATCTGCATGACTGGGCGTGCTTGTGGTGGCACTATGGAAAATGGGCCAATGCCCCCAATTGTTGTGGGTGGGATGGTATGGGTGGCGGGGGCATTGGTGCACTGCCCCCTGTGTGGCAGGGGGGACAATGTGTGTGGAGGGGCCACTGCCCCCATGTGTTACCATTGGGCCAGCTTGGCTGGTTACTATTGGTGGTGGAAATTAGCTAATGACAATCTGCATGATTGTGCTTGGACCTCTTGCCACATTGTGGGTGATGGGTTGTGATGTGGACATGGGTCCACTTGCTAAGGTTAGACCGAAAAATGGATCCAGGTTTGCACTAGCCATGGGGCTTGATGGTGCGGTGTGGAGGTCTAGTTCAGACTGATATGAGTCTGAATCAGAATCAGAGGCTGTGTGGCCCTTTGATGGTGTGGGAGATCACTGAGAATGGCTACGACAGTGCCGACTAAGTGTTCCAAATGGTGGTGGTTCTCCTCTTAGGCGTGAGGAAGATCATGGAGGATCAATTATGTTCACTTTTGTGTATGAAACTAGTGGGTATGAAGTTTGGAACCCAATTTCAATGGCTTCCTATTGGTTGAAGGTGGTCTCTTGGCCACCAAGACTGCCAGAAGACAGCACTTGGCTTGTTCCTCGCAGGTGCTTCTACTCAATTAGAAGGGGTAATTGCCCATTTCGCTTGGCAATTCCTCTCATTAGCCACCTACTTTGGGGTTCCTGTGGTACTCCTCACAATGAGTTTCTGGGAAAATCCCAAGTACTTCCCAAAGTTGAAGCAGTTAGGGACTTATGTCCTCAAAGGCTGTAGAATTTATTGAACTTAGTGTCAATTTGGTAAATTTTAAGGGTTACACAGCGTCATGAACTGAGTTGGGTTAATTATTTGGTATGGTGTGTTGATTTTCTTTGTTTTTTCTGGTATTTGGTTTCCAATATAGTTTATGAATTCATGGTAGAGCTCATATCATGGTTTTGTATGCAGACATAAACATAAATTTGTAAGCAAATATGGTGATTAACCTGAATTGTTTGCCTAACTAAATGTCTAACTCTCAATGGTATTCTTCTTCAACCAATAGAAGGTGCTGGGATCTCAACACAATGGGACTAAGCCCATCCGTAGATCCTCAAGTCACCTCCCAAGTTCTAGGTTGGTCATCAGGGAGGACGCTTAGCACCATGAGAAGCCTCCTTCTCTACCCCGTGTACCTTCCAGGTCAACTGGTTTTAGTGGTTTCGGAAAAATACCATGGAGTGCCTAGATCTATACGAGCTCACCCTTCGTTGTATCCCAGAATACCCCGTAGGGTGATGACTCGGTAGAGGAGGAAGGGGGAAGCAAGATGGTTATTTTTATGTTACTTTTAGTTAGACTAGTTGATTTTATTAAGCCTTAATGATTGATTAGCATATACACATTGTTCATGGATTTATTTGTAGAAAATGAAAACTGGAATTAAAAGAGACCTACAATGGTGGACAGAGGTGGATGGGCCGCACTAACAGTCCTATAAAACTAAAAATTACTGTTAATTAAACTGAAATACAATTTCTGTGTGACAGGCCACACATTTCTGACTAAAACCCGTGAGGGGGCCATGAGATTTTTCCAGAAATGAGCAAAGAGGTCGCACAAAATGTGAAAACAACTGCAACTTGAGCTTCTGGGCTGAATTCATGCATGTCTAAGGATTAAGTGCACCCTGGGTGTGCCTATTTGGGGATTAAGTGTGCCCCAGTCTCACCTTTTCCCCCAATAAGGGCGCCCTGCTCCGGAAAGGGGGCTTTTTGGTGATGCAGGGTCAGATCTGGCCAACAGTAATTGGTACTGGGTCAGTCTAACTCTGCTCGACCTAAAACAAGAAATAAAACATATTTAAATAGATCTAAACTAAGATTTTTGAAAACTAGGGTAAAAACTGAAAAACTTAAAAATTTGAAATTTTTGGCCCAGGGATTTTGTGGGATTGACCTAGCGGAGTTGCCAAAGCTATAGTGAGAATTTATCCTCACTGCAGGGGCAGAAATGGCTCCCTTGTTCCTATAGGGCACAAGGGTAGGTTTCTACCCTTAGAAAACAGTGTAAAAAATGGAATGAAAATGCAAATAAAAGAGCTGTGAATTGAACCTAAGCTAATCTAAGCAAATGGCTACAATAGTAAACTGAATCTAATAGCTAATGACAGAAAAATAAAGGAGAGGAGATGATGAAGCATTGTTGAACCCATCTGCACACAGTATGTTAGGGTTCCACCTCCAAACCTACAAAATAAACCTATACTACCATGGAGACAACCTGCAAATAATGTTAATGAAAAACCTGCAAATGGAGATGAGGGTTAGAAAGTAAAAACAAATAAAACAATTATAAAAAGAGATTATACCTCACTTAGGTGGAAATGGGCCACCATGTCGTAGGTCATGGGAGCACCTCTCTCTTGGTTGGGAAGCAATGGCTTGATGGAATGGAGATGGAGGAGAGGGAGAGTGGGTGGTTTGAGAGCAAGAGATCTCAAAGCATCCATAGGCAGCATAACAATAGGCAAGTGAGGAGTGTTTTGAGAGTGACCCCCCACCCTCCTTTTATAGTTTTTCCAAGGTATTTTAGGTTTTTAAGCCCTTGGTCAAGGCTTTAGCCCCTTTCAGGGTTTTAGCCCCTTTTTGAGGGCTTTAGCTCCTGGGGGTCTATTTTGGGCTCTTTTTTCGGTTTTTTAGCCCTTTTCTTCATCCTTGGGCTCTTTTGGAGGTGTGGGGGTCAAATGGAAGGTCTTTTGGGGTGAAATGAGTGTTGTGAAATGGTGTCCTTAGCTGGTGTAGGCCATTGAGAGCTATGTGGTATATTTTTGGGTTAACAGCCCTTACTCAGTATGCGCACTTGCTCATTTTTGCTTTGTTCTTCTTATTCTGGGATTTCTTCTTGGAACCTTGGGGCTCCTCTTGAGAGTTATACTTGTCTCTCTTTTTCTTAGGTGGTTTTTTAGCTTTTTTCTTGCTTTTTGAATCAACCCATGAATCTCCAGCAACCAAAGCTTGGTATTTGGAAGGTTTGATGGTGCCCATCATCACCAACTTATCTTGTTCCTATGTGAGGGATTCCATGAAATATTCAAGCTTAGGCATCTTCTAGGCTCGAGCTATCAACTTGGTGGCATGAAAGGTCAAAACAAACACTGAATAGTCAGGGCCAATTCTAGAGAGTATGGCCAAAACTAGTTGCTCTTCCTTGTTTTCTATCCCACACTATTTCGACTGCAAAACAAGGGCCTTAAACTTGGAAAAGTAGATTTGCAATGATTCAAAGCTACTAGGACTCAAGGAGATCAGCTCATTCTCAATTTGATTTCCTCTCATCTCATTTGTCTTTCCAAAAAGATCTACAAGATTCTCCCACACTTCATTAGGTTATGTCAATCCATCAATATGGAAGAGGAGGTCCCTTGAAATGCTCAAACACAAAAGACCATAGCCCTCATCCCTCCTGTTGTGCCATTTGATTTTCTATACAGCTGCATTGGGCTCTACCTCATTTGTTGTAGTCACCCTGTAGAGACATTTCTCTCTCAACAATATCTCCATCTCAGCTTTCCACTCAAATAAATTGAATGGAGTCAAGATGATCTTCTGAGATTGGTCTATAGCTCAGAAATTGTGCCCTTCAGTCAACAGAATATGCTCCCGGTCAAGATGTCAAACCTGCAATAGCAATATGGAAGGAGAGAAATTGATCTACAAAGGCTCTGATACCATATAATTTTTTTCGTTACACCAAAACTTGCATATGTTGATGAACATTTGAAACCCTGGACAAGGCCCTATCACTAGGAGTGGCGGTTAGTCCATTTGTTTTATATTCCCAGAGGTGCGGTGTTTATACCATGTGGAGGTACCCGATACTCCAACACATAGAGGAGAAAGTTGGAGCTTTTGGGGATAAGACATTGGCATGTGAATGAGCATATCAACACTAAGGAAAAGGTTGTAAACTTCTTCTTCATATATTAATGCAAAGTTGGTTCATTTCCCGTAAAGTATTTTGTGTTATAATCATGTATTTTACTGTTGGATTCCTTAGTCACTGACATAGATTTATGGTTTATATTTTGGTGCTTTTGATATTGTTTACTAGTTTCATGTGATTATGTAGGTACATCCATGAAGATCTATCACCATAGGAAATAGCTACACTACTCCATCAAAGGGACTCATTCCAAATTTCCACAACTTCTAGGGGAAGTCTTCCATCTCTGTTGTAACTCATTTGTTCTAGATCTAAACCATTCAGACTAGAGGAACAGCTCTTATCCTCAGGAGGTGCATTTTTCCTAGCAACAAATCTGGCGACTTCGCTAGGGAAGAGATTTTAGTACATCTGATCTTCCCTGGTCTTCAAACTCTTGTATTAAATCCAAGCTTCAGTCTTTCATCGGTTAGATCTACTAGCTGATCTAGTGAGATATTGTTTCAATTGATCAAATCTACTAGCTGATCTAGTGAGATCTTGGTTTAGTATCATCAGATCTGTTTATATTTGAGTCATTCTTACCTTTTTTATTTCATATTCTTGTCAAATCATGATTTTTATGCTAGTATTATAGTAGCTAACTTTTCTTTTTTCACCATTCTTTTTTTTACTTCTACAGGACACCGTGCATGCACAGTGGGAAAAAAGTGGTGCCATCACCGTTACTGAGAGAAATTCCTATGGCTTGGGGTACCACAACAGACAGCTTGACTCTAGAAATCAATCCTTTCCAATATGCAATAGAAATTAAATGTCTAACACTAAAGGATCAGACCTCGTACCTTATTCTGGAAGGTTGAAGTAGATCCCCATTGACCTTTCCAATCTTCAGCTTGAATTGATATATTACTTCCTCAACAACAAGTAAACAACACAAGCATTCTATATACCATGGTGTTAGATCTATTCTAGCATATATAATCAATAATGTAAAAGAATTTGACATAATCCCATGGATAAAATATTCATTAAAATACACATCATTGGACAGGAAAAGATATTTCTATTAATATAAATCAGAGTTTACAAGATACAACCTCTGACGGCACGTCTGCGAACCAGAGAAACTAAATCCCTCACTTGGGCCTCCACCACCTCAATCCTCCATCTCTCGATAGCAAGCTCACAAGCAAAAGGCAACCTTGGGAAGAACACAAAAGTGCTCCAACGGACAAAGGGATGCAGACTCAAGCATAAGTTCCGGCAACAATGGACTATAGTTTCTTTGCTCTCAATTCTCTCTTCTTGCCTTCAATGTACCAAGGGGTTCCTT
>LPNX010054583.1:743653-778115 GCA_001517045.1 Pseudotsuga menziesii
TGAGCGATATCAAGGCATAGGGAAGGCCAGGAGTCAAATGAGTCAGATCCATGTCAAGGAAAACTCCAAAAGGATTTGGATTATGCACACATCCCGATGTACGGAGTTATATGGGTCAAACCCGCGTATGTACACGATTATAGGGTTAAAATCCGCGTATATCATTTTTCATATGTTTCTAGGGATGATCAAGGAAACATCAAAGGACAAAAAATGCTCCATAGGGTCTAATGAGTCTGCATCGGGACATGGGAAGGCCATACAAATAGTGATTCACCTAGGGTGGTGAAATCCGCTATAACAGATGCCCCCTAATGTATGAGATCAGAGGGGTTATACGATGGCCAAAATACATTATAAGTCCATCCCAGAAGTGGAGTGATGAAGGATCTCAAATGGAAGACCAGCCACCCAATCAGCATAGTACAATAATACAACTCTACATATAACTGCAAGTACATATAGCAGTCCTGGATACATAAGAGTACAATGGCCATGAATAGGGATGACACATGATATCAAATATGTGGTCATCACCACGTACAATATACATAGATCAGAATCTCCATGATGAATATATACAAAGGACCATGATCTCCAAAATGGCTGAAGATATATAATAGATCAAGATCTCCATAGTGGCTGGAAATGTCTGACATATACTGGAATCAAGTCACGAGAGAAAAAATATCATGAACACTGGCACGATCAAGGAGGTAGCATATAAGAGATGCCACCAATCTGGAAAGTCTTCTACACAAACCGCTACGAGTACATGTCACGGGGGATTCACTTGTTGACCAATATCCTATCGCGTTAGTTCATATTGTGGGTTTTAAAATTATTAAAAATTGAACCAATATATTGCAGGTATTGGGGGGATGAGGGGTTTAAGGTGGGGGTGGGTAGGATGGTTTATAGGTATAAAAAGGGGTGGGGAGGAGGTTTTAAGTATTGGGAGGGGGTTTCAACAAAAAGAGTTTGGGTCAATATCTCTAGAAATTAAGGGTATTCTTTAATATCCCATGATCGCACGTGCTATGTGAGATGTTCACTAAGTGAAGTCCCTGTGGTACATGTCCTACTATGCGAATAGAGGTGTCGAGGTCGAACATAGTAGTCCATTGTATGATTACCGGTCATTAATGTATACCATTAATAGACACGAGATCACCCACTGATAATGAAAATGGGAATCAAGGTACTAGAGTGCAAACTAACAAGTTGAATAAATGTGTTGAGGTCGAACACTTGAGAGGATCCATCGATCAGGGGACATTGATGTATTCCCAAGAAACTGTCGATGGCGAGAGAACCTGCCACTGATGACTGCAACTCTCAAGGAACTTAAAATGACTCTAGATTCCAATCCCAGAATAAATTATCTGAAGTCGATGGGATGAAATCCGCTGGAAGGAGGTAATTAAGGAATCCCCCATCATCCAACATGAGGTACTCAGAAAAGCTGTATAATGTGGAAGGACTCGATCATAAGGTGCATGAACCAGTAACTGTACCGGGAATGGCCAACATGCAAAGTCAAGATAAGTGAGGAATGGCCGACTCAGGTTTCAACTTCCTTCAAACAAGATCATAACGGCATATGGTGACTAAATGAAGGTAGCATAGACTCGATATACAAACTGGGACATCTCTGTGACATAGGAGGCATCAACAGAGGCTCCATAGGGACTGGAAGCTTAACCGGTCGGTGGAGATAAACTCATATAAACGAGTACAGCTCCTAAAGTCAAACTATAACCCAACCAATGGATGTGATATATAGTGCTCTGTTCGAAGGTGACACGACTCGACAGCTGCCAAAGATAACATCTTTCCTTTTCTGGATTTTTGGTTTTTTGATTTTTTTTTTTGGACTTTTTCAGTTATTTGAAAATCTTGAAAAAAGAATAGACTAGATTTGTAGTTACAAACTAGGAGGAGACGAGTGTCATAAGGGAAAACAAACTAGTTCCAAGCAGTGGAACATACCTATGCTCAATGCAAGAATACATGTGTAGGATATTGATACTCGGGGGAAAATCCTCTCCCGGTAAAAAGGGAATCAAGCTGCGAAGGATATAAAAAATGGCTCTGCATGGCTAGACATGAGACAAGCTCGGGCTATATGGCTGAAACGCAATGTCAGGGGAGCCGGCATAAAGCTCAATAACGCAGGAAAAGCTCATGATAATGCATTCACAACTTGACATAAGGGAGTCCTGAGGAAAAAAGGCCAACATAAGATCAACAGGAGTATGAGGCTCTTACGAAATGTCATGGCAGTACTATACTATGGAATCCCACACCATAAAGGAGAAAATGTTGGCATGGGAACCAAATGCATATAAGGCTCTAACTATGGTACCCATGTAAGGTGAAGCTCTACCACTTGTATCATGCCACTTCTAAAGCAACAAGAAGGTTTCATGACATAATAGAGTGGGTTCGTACCTAAGGACATGGTGATATGGTCATAAGGTCATGCAAAATGCAAAAGGTGGTGAACCTAACCTATATGCCAGTTTAGACATGATACCTGAGATCGGCATGAACGGGTCAATCCAAAGGCTGAAACGGCACTGAAAAATGTCTTCTACATCACAAATTATGTCAAAAACGATCCAAAATGGTTAGAAAATGTCGAAACTATAGGAAAGGGGGTAAAAATTTTCAAATATTTGAAAATTTTCTATAAATAGTAAAAAATATAAATCATTTGAAACTTTTACCCATTTGAGCTCTGATTTTCAACTGCAAATTCCAGGAGATCCAGCCGGCGGAATTCACAACCGTTTCTTCCAGGTATTTGCTCATGCTCTCCTCTTGCATTTTGATATAATTTTTGTGAATTTTCATGGTTAAATGAAGTTTTTAAGCCATCCAAAAGTGTGCGCTGCAGCCCACACGGATATCGAGGTTTTTTCTGCATATAGGGTTGGCTATACATAGAAAAGGGCCTCAAACCCGTGTACATACGTGGCTGTTTGCAAAACAGTCGCGTATGAGGCCGCGCATGTGATTTTTCAAGAAACTAATGGGTAATCTTGCAATTTATTTTGCAATATGGTGCTAGAGTGGAGAGAGTGTGAGCATGTTGAAGTAGAGGAAGCAGTAAGGGCTGACTTAATGGCTCAACAAGCTCTTTGTGCATGCAGACTCTACAAGTTTTGGTGTCTTGGTGGTTTGAGGGCCAAACCAAGACTGCTACAGATGCTGGTAGACTATTGGGATCTAGACTCGGAGTCCTTTTGTATTGATGGGATGTCCCTCACCATAGAGGTGGAGGACATATACTTTATCACTGGTCTTTCTAGACGAGGGGAGGTGGTGAACCTTTGTTCCCAAGGTGGGCCAGGGGGTGGCCTGACTATTGACAAGTACATAGTGGTGTACTGTCATCCAGACACAGAGAAGGTGGGGAGTCAAGTCCCTACCAATCCTATACAGGTACTGGGCCTAAAGGCCATATTGTTGACATCGGGCATGATAGTCGGCTTAGAATCACTCCACCAAGCCTCATGGCCTCTGATGTTCTATGCAGTGGAGTGCATGAGACCCACTATATACGACTGGAGTTCTACACTACTGAGCAACATGAAACACCAGCTCAGTGAGTGTAAGGAAGGCAGGGTACAAAACTTCAGGTTCAATAGTATTCTGAGCATGTTTTTCTTCAAGTGTGTTCCAGTATTGAGCCCTAGAGTGGACATTCCTCTCCACGGGGTTCGAGATCCGGCCCAACGGTGTTGGGAAAATGCTATGCACATACTAGGGGGTGGTAGGGTGGCCAACCCATATCTAGATAACTTCTTTCCATGGTGGCAATGATAGATCGTTACCATTGATGACTACCCCTATGAAGGGATAGATTTCCGGGGGGATCTGGACATGCCATTGCCACTAGGATCGACATATGGTGATATAGGTAACGAATCTCGACCCTCACTCTTTTTAAATTTTTTGAGTTATTTATTTTTTTTGTATTTTCTTGATTATTTGGAATCAAAAAGACATGTTTTTGCACGACAATACATAGTGACATCTACAATTTATGTGCAGATGTGCGACCACGGCGGCCAGAGGGCTTCCCTCGTCATAAACGGAGGGGAATAGGAGATGACATCACGGGTGTGGATGCAGAGCGAATGCTCCAGAGCATTAATACCAACTTTGTGAGACTGACTCATAGAGTTCCCATGGCGCAATTTGAAGACTTGCCTGAGGCCATGCAGCGGCAGGTGGTGGGTGTACCACGCGCATGGGTACGTTTATTTCAACAGCTAGCTAGAGCCGTAGTGATGTTCCATGATCACAACCCTCCTCCTCCTCCACAGGATTAGACACCTGGGAGTGTATATGTTTTGTACGGCCGTGTATTATATGATGGTGGCTTTAAAAGCCCGACTTTTTGTATCATGACACTATGTATTATAACATTTTGATGTATATAAAAAAGTTTTATGGTGATTGATTTATTTATTTACATGTGTAAAAAAAATGTTTGTGATTAATTTATTGTGAATGAGACAAATTCCAATCTAACATGTAGTTAGCATATGATTTAGTAACTTGATTATTATTTCTTGAAATGTGTATATATGTTATATTGTCAAATTTCTGTTCTAACAATCTCACACGTAAGAACCTTCTCAATAACGTCAGATCTCTAACATGGTACAAACCATTGAGTTGTGACACTACTAACTCCGAATCAAGATGTACCTCAAGAGATAGAACGCCATGTAGAATGGAATCCCATAGAAGCTCAATAACGGCGCTATATTCAGCAACATTGTTGGAAGATGGTTGTAGACATACACCTCCTGAAGACAGTGCCTGACCCATAGGAGTATAAATCACCCAAGCAGCAGAGGCTGAGTGTTGAGTGTGACAGCTTGCACCATCTGTGAATCCTATGTAGGTGGAAGATTCCATTGATATCTGCCAAAAGAAACGAAAACTAATCACAAACCCGATCACGATAAGAAAAAGACCTAACTATGCAAAGTTGTACAATAATATACAACAAGAAGCCTTGGTTTAAGATCATGCATAGTATTTTTTGAGATAGAGCGCATTTCTAGGCCCCGCCAAAGTTGTTCCTTCGTAATCCACTAACTCATACGCACCCTTCTATAAGACACATTTGACCATGTAAGGACCACGCCACATAGGCTTAAATTTCCCTACCCCCAAGAGTTCTTTCGGTTGATCCCACAATAGGACCAATTATCCTTCACTAAACACTCTTGGATGGATAGACTTATCATACTGGACCTTAACGTGACATTTATTAACCTCTAGAGCCACCAAGGCATAGCCTCAGCCCATTTCATGAAATAATCAACAGCCACTATAATGTGATGGTGCCCCCCAGCCGAAGCTGGGTTGCAATCGATGAAATCGAGCCCCCACTTAGTGAAGGGACCGACGGTGATAATGGGATGTAACAGGGTAGGTTTTAAGCGCATATTACATGTGAACACCTGGCAAGGGTGGCACCTCTTGATCGCATCAACACAATCCTTAAAAATCGACAGCCAGAAATAACCTGCTCTCAAAATATTTTGAGCTGTAGAAATCCCAGATAAATAACCATGACATGCCCCTCCATGGCAATCATTCAGCACAACCTCAGCCTCCTCATGAGTTAAACAACGTCGTAAAATGGAATCTACCCCATGGCGGTACAAAGTATTGTCCACTATAAGGTAGTTCTTAGAGACATGACGTAATCGTCGTCGTTCATCTCATGAGAGGTGAGTAGGGGTCCTCTATGTTTGTAGATATACTATGATATCCCCATACCATGGGTCTAATGTTGAGATTAAGAAGATGCGTTCATCGACAAACGTATCTTCACAAACCAACTCCTTGGACTCGCTCAGGAAATCCGATATAAGCTCTACAAAAATTAAGGACTTCTTCGATTTTGCTGAAACAAACTCGAGATCGAATTCTTGCAGAATGACAATCCATTTATTATACTTTCCCCCAATCATCCTACGGGTGAAGACGAACTGAAATGGATTGACATGGGCCACAACCAAGGTCTGGCGAAGGAGAATATAATGTCTCAAACGCTGAACCGCATGTACGGTAGCTAAAGCAAGCTTCTCGACATGAGAAAACGAATCTGTTTCAATAAGGTTTTGGCTCAGATAATATATGACATGCTCCTGGAGCTCCTCATCCTCTTGAACCAAAACCATACCAATCGTCTCTAAGGACGTGGCCACATATAATAGAAAATCACGGCTATAGTCTAGGGGACTAATCACCGAGGCCAATGCTAGGGCTCGCTTAAGTGCATCGAAGGACTCTTGGGCTCGCTCATCCCACTCAAAGGGAGTATCCTTCTTCAAGAGACGCATGAAGCCTCTAGTCAAATTGGCAAAGTTGACAACAAATCTTCGTAAGAATTTTGCCATGCCTTGCAAACACTGAAGATGACAAATATTCTTCGGGGAGACAACTAAAGTATTGCCTCAACCTTCAAAGGGTTGACTCTTATACCCTCTTTCGAAACGATGAACCCTAACAAACGACCTGACTTCACACAAAATATGCACTTATGAGTATTTGATCTAACTGAATAGTGCCGACATCTTTCGAATACCAATCTCAAGTGATAGGGATGACGCATTCTCATATGAGAATGAGCAGCGAGGTCATCCAAAAATACTTCAATAATAGACTTGAGATCATGGAAGATCAAGGTCATTGCCCGCTGAAACGTAGCTCCAAGGTTTTAAGGCTGAAAGGCATTTTCTGATATGCAAACATTCCCCAAGGACAAATAAATGTGGTCTTATGTTGGTCCTCAGGTTTAATCTATATCTGATTATACCCAGAAAATCCGTCCATGAAGGAGAACACCTCGCTACCCGCACACTCATCCAAAATCTGATCTATAAATGGTGTGGGGAAGTTATCCTTAGGACAGGCATGATTCAAATCATGGAAATCAGTGCATATGTGGATCGCTCCCCGCTTCTTATCCACCGAAACGGGGTTTGAAACCCACTCCATCAAGGGAATGGGATAGATGAAACCGGCTTTCAACAGGTTCTCTATCTCTGCCTTAATGGCGGGTGCTTTCCTAGGATTCACGGCGCGTAAATGCTGTCGAACAGGATTAGAGTTGGGGTAAGTATTAATCTCATGTTCGACAATTCGAGGGTCAATACCTGGCATCTCGTCATAAGACCAAGAAAAAATATCACGGAATTCCTTGAATAGCTCGGTATATTCCAGAATCTCAGCATGGGAACATTCCGCCCCAATATAGACATTCTCTATTGTGCCAGGATTGCGAGAAATGTTGATAGGAATGGTTGACGATATGTTCGCCATGTTTCCATCAGCCATCAGACCAGGAGAGCTTAATGGAACCACAGGACTACCAACTTTCTGACTAAGAATCTTCCTAAAATCCTCATGCTCCAAACAGTTAAGCTCTAGAAGAAAGTATGACCTATGATGAAGTTCCTCCCATGGTGGCTCAACTCCTGACATAGCCTCAATAATCACTTCATCTGAAGGGAAAACCGTATCAAGGTAGTCATGGGCATGAGAAGAGTATACTGCCCATGCCGGCAGCACATAGGGGTCTTCCTCCTCCATCTGCGAAGAGGAAGAACAAGGCTCTAAAACACTTTTGAGATTAGCTTGATAATCTATCATAGCTGCAGGAAACGGCACACTTGTCTCAACAAGCTCACTTGAAGTACTCGGTGTAGGAAGAATCCAAGGGTCTTCCATATGGGTTGTGCGAAAAGACACCGAGGTTGTAGAAGTCGAAGCCTCATCGGAACAAGATCGTATCATGAGGATCAATGCAGGACAACTAAAGCTTCCCATGAGGATGGATACATGCCTACACCCACACTCCAAGTTGCCAGCTGAGAGTGCTCAATGATCAGGATCGAAGCTCCTGAAGATGCGGTGACAGACGGATTCTTGAATGCAATTTGATCAATCGATACAATCTTCCCGTTATGTGGAAAGGATACAATGTGAAACAAGGAAGAAGCAATGGCTTGCATACTATACATCCAGTTCCTACCCAGTAAGAGATTGTAGTCAAGGGGCGCATCAACCACCTCAACCTCTATCTCAACGGTCTTCCCTCCCAAACAGAATTTAAGGGAAGGAAGGATGTTGTGCAGCCTAAAAGATATCCCATCAAACACAGTTAACATAGTCACTGATTTAGACAGCTCAGGAGAACCCAGACCCTTCCAACAGGACAAAGACATCACAGAAGTAGCAGTGCCCTCGTCAATCATAGTGTGCTTGATGGTCATACCAAGACATTCTATGTGCACCAAAAGAGACACATAGTAGGGCAAGCGAGGCTGCAGTCTTTCGGTTTCAAATTTGATCACCGAGGAAGAATCATCTCTGTTCACACCAAGAGAAGAAAGCAACGCATTCCTTTGCGAAGAACGACTCTGAAGCACTTCCAATGTAGACATCGCATAAGGAGTGTGACCCAAATCCTCGACAACTGAATAATTTTGGGCGGCTCAGGCATTTGGATTATGCCCCGAACACTTAAGGACTCCCTTAGGAATGTGAGGTGCAGCCTCAGGTTTATCCACAGGTTTCTCAATGCGCAAAGGGGTTCCTAGTGGATCAGGCTCTTTGCCTAGGCTGGGTTGTGATGAACTATAGTCTTTTGCACGAGTCACAACCTTGGCAGCATGGACCATGTTAATGCACCCATGACCACTACCCTCTGGTGGATCATCATCACTAGACTGGTCATGGGACTTTGAGTTCATATTATGGTTATGCGATAAAGGGTTAGTTAGCACAGCTGGGCCTTGTGTTAAGAATATCGAAGCTTCTTCAATTCTAGGGCACAATTAAGTGAGGTGATCATCCTTACATAACTTGCAAGGGAACTTAACCTTACATTTAGATTGCTTGTCCCCACCATCATTTCTACCGTTCTTGTCATTATTTTTAGCATTCTCATTCTTATTCCCACCCTTTTGATTATTATTTTTACCCTTTTTTCTATTCCGTCCAGGCTGCTGGTTACCCTTGTAGTCCAACAATTGCATAGAAAGTACATTCACCATTTGGGCGGGTTGAGATGAAGCCATAGCTTGTCCCGAAGCAGATTGGTTGATTGACAACTGACCAACTTGTTTTGCACTGAAATCTACAGGTTTCGCACTTGCACAACCCACAATGCCATTGGCATGTGGTCCAGGTTTGACTTTGGGAAAGAAACTGGAATGAGGAGCGTTGGGAATAATCTCATACAACAAACCGGACTGAGCATAGATAAATTCCAGTTCTTGTGCCCTAAAAATTGCTTTTTCCTCATTCTACACTCCGGATGTGGAAACATCCTTCGCTATATACGGAAATAATGACTTGAGGAACCACTCAAGAAGGAACTCCAGCGGTATAAAGGCTTTAATTAATCTCTTCTGTCTACTCCACTCTTGAATATGATCAGAAATATGGGTGGCTTTATCTTGCCAAAATGTTGACAAGATTTTAGTACCAACGTCATAGCGCACTGGTAGCTGCATGTGATTAAGAAAAGTCATCGCAAGGTCGTCGAACAAATTGAAAGCACCCCTAGGTAACTCTATATACCATTTCCCAGCAGGCCCTATGAGGGTGCATTGAAATAGTCTCAAATGGACTGAGTCCTGATGTAATGAACTCGAAGAGCGCCATAGGTGAAACATAGTAACGTGTTCGCTCGGATCCTCTCCCAGTTTACCTTCGAACTTAGGTATGTCCGAAGGAAGCTTGGTAGGGACAGCTGGCCAAGCTGGGTCATGAGCCACAGGATCGTTCGTAAGTCTCGATAAGTCAGGAAGATTAAGCGTTGTGAGGAAAGGGAGTCTAGGATGATGAGGTCGATGGACTGCTCCTTGATTCATATAGGTTTGATTACCACCATGACCTTGGCCATAGTGTCCTCCTCCTATCTAACCCGTATAGGGTGGCGTGTAAGTACCATAGTATGGTGGACCTTGACTAGTAGGAGCTACGAAGCCGTAATTAGGAGAGTAAGCAGGTTGGTGATACCCGCCTCCATAAGGTGAAGAAACCTGTCCATACTGCGTCCCATAATAAGGTCCATAGGTCATCGCATGCGATGCCCCATGAGACACTCCGTAGGTAGGAAGATACACTCCGGAAGTAGGGATATACATACCGAAAGTAGGGATATATGCTGCGGAAGTAGTAATCTGACCTCTAGAAGCATGAACATAGCCTCCCGAAAAAACGGGCGGTATGTAAACTTGAGATACAATCGGTCTAGTAACCGCTGTACGGACCTGACTCATAACCACGTGCTGACTCGAAGGACCACATGAATAAGGTGGAGGATGTACATTTGAACAACTAGGGGCCGAGGATGAAGGAATCTGAGTATTAAGATATGTACTACCGCCTATCGTCACTTGTCTTGGATCTGGTATCCTAATAGGATCGCTAACTCTAGACCTAGGAGGGATATATGATGTAGCTTCCACCACTGGGACGGAAGGTGCAATGTGACTAGTGCTCCCAAACCTCTCTGCATGGTAAGGAATGAGAGTGCCCCCAGGCATAGTGCTAGGCTCAAAGTCAGATTTGACATGAAATGTCAAATCATGCATAGGAAAACCAGCCATACCATAACTACCATAGCTAGTAGTGGCGGGTTCAAAATGAGTCTCGGCATCCTCTGGCATGCCATACCTATAATGCGTCAATGGGGAATCAGCCCTAGAGTGAGTAGGTATATCATGCATGGCTCCTATCTCAGAAATCACAGGACCTAACTCAGCTAAGTCAAGTGAAGGATTGTAAGTAGGAGTAAATTCCCCATCATCTACACGAATGGGAGGAGGTAGTTCAGGAATACCCTCTGAAGAATCCCCCATGGTGTGTGAATCAATGTGTGACATAGTCTTCCTGGACTGTCTAGGTCCCTCTCCCAAAGGAGGAGGAGAAGTAGAAGGCAAAATTCCTGCTAAATGACGAGAACGGCGCGGAACTGCACTCGAATCCACAATGACTCAAAAAATAGCAAAGACTCTCTATTTACATCAACCGTAGGCCAACTAGCGTGCACAGAGAAATCACAAATAAAATCTAAATCCAAATGCAAGCAAACAAGGGCTGGATAAGTGAGCTCCCAAATGAATCAGGTATGTCTCGCCTAGGAGAGGCTTGAGACTCCCATACACAACAAGCGGAGGTACGTAACCAATTATTGTGGCCCTCAGCTTCAACGCGTAAAGTGATTGTGTTGTTCGACCCCAGAATAACCTCTACAAGTACCCCCTCGATATCCTAGGTAAGGCCACTAAGGTCACCTCAATATAATCAATGCTCAGGCAGACAGTCACAGGCGGGATTGACCGTATGGGCAGGGTAGCAAAGCCCGAAACTCTCAAAAGAGCCCCCAGATACGAATACAATCCTGGAAATATCTCCGGTGCTACTCAGTTATGAATGGAGGTCATCCCAATCAATAACTGCTCACACTGCCTCGTGCTTAACTCCCATTTGAGAGGAGGATCCTAAGAAACACTGGTTATACCAAGGATTTCACACACTCACCTGGAAAGACACCTAGATGTTGTTGTTTAGTGATCTTGGAGAATTGACTTACCATGAACTATTCCAAGATCCTAAAACCTAAGCTTGTTGGTGCACCTTAGAAAAAAAAAGAGTGTAGTTCATTTTAATTTAGCGTTGATTTTAGTTGGCTTTATTAGTCAAAAAAGGGATATGACAGTGCAACTAGTGGTGTTATGACGCAACATGAAGTAAAATGCACACCTAACAATCAATGTAAATGCATTGTGTCCATGAAAACAGGGTATGCTACTACGTGAAATGCACAATTCTTCTTCAAATGATGAATGCAAATTTTCCTTTATGAAGTCCTAACTAGTACTCCAAAGCAAACCTAGATCTAGTGCAAGTACAATGCAAAGTGCAAAATGCAATGCATGATGATAAGCAAATGTTTTTGGATTTTTTGAAAATAAAAGAGATGAAAAAAGAAAAAGAATGATTCTACGACCCCTAGAATATGCAATCACACCCAAACAACACTCAAGAAAAGCACTAAGGTGAAAGAACTCTAATGCACTAATCTCAAACAAAAAATCGAAAATGCCATGACAAGAACTTCCTAAAAAAATATTTTAGGCTAAAAAAAACATTTTTGGTCAGAAACAGAGGTCTAAACAGACTCAAGCAATGCCAAAGGAGACTCAGCAAATATCATAATTCACCCAAAAACCCATTATCTTCCCCAAAAATGAAAAATCAAGGGTATACGTGACTATTCGCAGTAAACCCGCGTGTATACACGAAAATTGCAGAGGAAACCGCGTGTATACGCGACTGTAAGTCAAAAACCCACGTACAGGAATAAAAGGTGCATAAAACCAAGGCAAACAGACAGGATGAGATAGACTTCACACCAATCAGACTCTACCAGGAATACATGCCCCCAGACCCGACACAGAAACAAGAGAGAAAGAGCAATTCAAATACATTGAATGCCAAGAAATCAACCCCCGAAGGACAACTACTAGGAACTCCCCAGCGGATTCGCCAATTCTGTTATGGAGAGAAATTCCTATGGCTTGGGTTACCACAACAGACAGCTTGACTCCAGAAATCAATCCTTTCCAATATGCAATAGAAATTAAATGTCTAACACTAAAGGATCAGACCTCGTACCTTATTCCAGACGGTTAAAGTAGATCCCCATTGAGCTTTCCAATATTTAGCTTGAATTGATATATTACTTCCTCAACAACAAGTAAACAACACAAGCATTCTATATACCATGGTGTTAGATCTATTCTAGCATATATAATCAATAATGTAAAAGCATTTGACATAATCCCATGGATAAAATATTCATTCAAATACACATCATTGGACAGGAAAAGATATTTCTATTAATATAAATCAGAGATTACAAGATACAACCTCTGACAGCACGTCTACAAACTGGAGAAACTAAATCCCCCACTTGGGCCTCCACCACCTCAATCCTCCATATCTCGATAGAAAGCTCAAAAGCAAAAGGCAAGCTTAGGAAGAACACAAAAGTGCTCCAAGGGACAAAGGGATGCAGACTCAAGCATAAGTTACGGCAATAATGGACTATAGTTTCTTTGCTCTCAATTCTATGTTCTTGCCTTCAATTTACCAAGGGGTTCCTTATATAGCTTTCAAAGGGATAATGAAAGGTCGAATCCAAGCAATCTCAAGGAATTGGGAAGGCCATTAGTCAAATGATCCGGATCCATGTCAAGGAAAACTCCAAAAGGATTTGGATTATGCACACATCCTGATGTACGCGGTAATATGGGTCAAACCCACATATGTATGCGCTTATAGGGTTAAAATCCGTGTATATCATTTTTCATATGTTTCTAGGGATGATCAAGGAAACATCAAAGCACAAAAAATGGTCCATAGGGTCTACTGAGTCTGCATCGGGACAGGGGAAGGCCATAGAAAGTGTGATTCACCTAGGGTGGTGAAATCCACTATAATAATCACCTGTGTACAATGATCAGTAAGTGGTGCCACCACCTATGTTTAGTTATTAGGAAGCGGTGCTAAGCTAGAACCACTCTGTCACCAACCCTTGAGAAGCGGTGCCAGGTAGGACCTTTTAAGACTTGTCATTTCAAAGTTTGGTTGGTTTCTTGCTTTCAGGTCTAAATGTTTTGGGTTTCTTTACAGAGATATGAGTATTTAGATTCAAAATTTGGATGCGGTAAATGCTTGTTTTGTTGAAATAAAAAATCTAGATTATTCTCATCAATTTGATTGCTTGTATGCCTGGTTTTCATTTTTTGAAAGGAGTGCTTGGAATATTTTCTTAGTTAGATCTCTTCTTTTGGTTTGATAAGACTGAAAAGAAAGACTTGCTTGTTTGTTTTTTTCTTTCATTTTTCGTTAAGTTTACGAAATACTTCTTTTTTCTTTTTGAAAAAGAAATTTTTTTGTTGCGATTTGGTTATAATCCTGTTTGAAGACAAATTATTGGGTCTCTCACTAACCTCATAAGTTTTCAGATCTCCATTTTCTTCGTTCTTTTTACACTGTTGTCTCATCAAAAGAAAAATATCATAGTTTTAAGTTATATCTTTCCATTTTTGAAGAAAAATTGAAAAAGTACTTAGTATGACTTTGAGTGTTTTCTGTCTTTCTTTTTAGGAAAAGAGATATCACCCTATTCGCTTGCTTTCAAAGATTAGATTAGAAGTTTCTTTCTTATTTGTATTATTGAAAAGATTTGTTTAGTTAGACTGTTTGGGAAAGTTTTTGTTTTAAAACAAAATTGAAAATAAAATACTCTCTCATTCCCGTAAGTAGGCATGCTTTGAATTGTAAAGTGAAGAATTTTCATATCATAATTGCAAGGTTTTACTTTTCACTCATAAATCCATGCATTCACCTAATTGTTCAACTTAAAATTAACGATAGATATAGTTTAAATACATTAGTAACTTGAGTGATAGGTTAGAGACATGTTTCGATGTCGTAAAATGTAGGAGTTGTCATTTATTGCCTACACTGCAACCCGATACATGTGCGGTTCTTCGACGTACCATCGGTATATAGAATGTCCTTTCATGTACCCTTGAGGTATATAGAAAGGTACTTCACGTACTCGATTGTATATCGGAAGGCCCCTTGTGAACGGTTGTGCATTAGATAGCACTACTACGGATTTGAACTCCCACGTACCTTGTGTATATTGGGAGGCCCTTCTAGGATTCCTGAGACCATTTAAAAAAATCCCTTTTGGTCATCTTGTTGGCACAATAAACTGAGAACAACACTCAATGAGATTACTATGCATGTTTCATCCAGGTAGTTGGGTATTCAAGTGAGGGATGGTTGATCCTCCTTACCACATTTTACTGTTAGACCCTGCGGTATATAGCGAGTTGCAAAAAACTTGACAATCCTAGTGAGGAACCCGCTTATACCAACCCCTCTTGTCACTTAAATTTTCTTGTGGACTGTAGTTTTTGTAGGAGAAGTTTTGCATGATTTTTCTAGTTTTGAAACCCTAGGTTAGGTTTTAGTGACCATATAATCTAGTTGAGTTTCAGTTGAGATGATCCAGAAGAAACCAGGGCTTACCACCCGACTTTCCACCTGTCACAAGGGAGATCCCAATGGAATCCATAGATCAAGGAGTTGCAACTGAATCCCATGTGGAAGGAATCACAGTTGTGGAAAGTGGAAAACAATTCACTGCTTACGTTAATCCCTTGGTCCAACAGCCTCCTACGGCCAACACTTCCTTTCATTCTCCGATGGAAGATAGTACCGATGGTCCTGTTGAAACTGAATATGGCCCTAGTGCTCCTTTTCGGAGAACTTATATGGGTCAATACATTTTCTAATTTGGGGTTACTAGACCCTCTTTTGAGAACCCTCCTCCTAGTGAGGATGAGTATAGAAGGATCCAAGCTTTTCTTGATCGCGCTCGCAATTTTCAAGAGAGAGTGGAAAGAATTATTTGCTCACCTGTATCTCACAAAGAACCTATGTCAACTCTTTGACCTCGTCTTTCAAATCCTTGGCCTTCTAGATATCGTACACTTACCGAAACTTTGGCTCCTATTGATGATCTTCCACCTCATGGTGTGACTTCTCATAATCCAGTTCAAACCTCCAACCCTACAGTTTTAAATCCTAGGTCTGTTTCTAGTCCTCCCATTCCCTCTATAGCTAGGGGGAAATCCTCAAGTCAAATGATATCACTACATTCCAACACTGGGGGGCAACCCCCTACGCGAGTTATGTTATCTGTTAGTGGAGTTTCTACTAGTACTAGATATACTTCTATTGCAGGACAACCCATAGTGGTTGTTCCTCCCACCCACACCAGTATGGTAAACCCTCTATCAAGTTCAAGTAAACCCTTAGGGGAACAACATGCAATCAACCAACCTTCTTGGGGTTATGGTTACCCAGGGAATCAACTACCTTTATGAAATATGAACCATATACCTACACCTAAAGGAACTATGTATCCTGGAATCCCTTACCCTGGAAATACATTTACACTGTGGGGGAAACCTAATTGGTCCTACATGCCAACCATGGGAGGAATTCCTATTCATATTGTCAGAGGTTCTAGAGGGCCACCTTACGATTTCCCACCCTTTGGAGGTCCACCAAGTGGAGGCCCACTTGGTATAGGTCTACCTTATGGAGGACAACCATCAGAAGGACCACCACCTGGAGGCCCAACTTCGGGAGGACCACCACCCAGAGGCCCACCTTCCGGAGGTCAACCACCTAGGGTCCACCTTCTAGAAGACCACCACTTGGGGGACTACCACCTTGAGCTCCACCACCACCTAGAGGCCTGCCACCTCTAGGTGGCCCTCCTCTAGGAGGTCCATCCCCTTCAGGAGGATCTTCGGAAGGATCATCCGCCCATATAACAACCCAAAAACTTGTGTATCAGTCAACCTATGGTCTTACTGGTGTGCATATGCCTTATCAATACTATTATTATGTCGAACCCAATCGACAAATTCTATTCCTAGCAACTTTGGACTTGCCCAATTTGTCCAATTTGATTGATGATCCCATTCAGCATAACCCTTCAAGGCCTGCTATTCAAGTCAAGTTACCATCAGACATTCCAAAATTTAATGGGAAGTATGGAGATGATCCCAAAAATCATGTCATGTCCTTTCATCTGTGGTGTTCTTCTAACTCCTTGATGGATGACTCTATTCGTTTGAGACTCTTTCAGCGCACTTTGACCGGTACAGCCGCGAAGTGGTATATTGAACTTACACAACATTCATTTGTGTATTTTAGCTCATTGGAAACTATTTTCCTCACACAATTTTAGCTACCCATCATATATGAAATGGGTACGGACCTTTTGACCTCACTCCGTTAGAATGCCTCCACACACATATCGGACCATATCCATGAGTGGAGAAGGAGAAGACGAATTATTAAAGCTCCCATCCCAGACCAAATTTTAGATGATTGGTTCACAAATCCTTGTTGCCTCCCATTTCCTGAGATGTGGCTATGGGTGGTGTTGTTACCAAAGTGTAGGCTATCAGTTGCACTCGATATCTAGACTTGGTATATTCCCAATCCCTAACTCTGTATGATCTAATCCCTCAAGCTCCTCATCCCATCATAGAACCTGCTAAGCCAGCCATAGAGACTCCTATTGATGGGGTTGTTGGTTCAATTTATCCCTTGTCAACAACCAAACCTGCTGAGAAACCTAATTCTTCTGCTACTACTCCTTCAACTCCTACAGCTTCCATCGAGGTAAATTCTATCCAAAGTACGTAAACACTCGACAATAAGAAAAAGGGTAAAGGAAAAAATAAAATACCTAGAACCAACAAGAGAATCCTAAGGCTACGGCCACATAGAATGATAATAAAGGGAAGAGAAATGCCAAGTACCCTTTCTCGTTATGTGGTGGTGATCACTTCACAAAGGAGTTCCCTCATCATGAAGAGATTTGTAAATTTCTTAAAAGTAACCCCACCCCAGCAGTGCTAACTGGTCCCTTCCCGTCTCAGCAACAATTGATAGATCACATGTCTAATCAAGGGACCTCTAGTTGTACAAAATAAATCAGAATGATGTCCTCAAATACCATCAATTTGAATACTCGTAGTCATTCTTACGAAAAGACAATAGAGAAGAAGGACAAAAATCCTTCTTCCGAGAAAGTTCCTTCTACTAGTTCCCCTTCGTATTCATCTAATGGCCCTCTCATCATTGAGAAACCTTATCTCAATTTGATATAATGACCTCCTAAGTCTACACTCAGGAAATTTATTTTTAATCTGAATGCCCAAGCTGCACAGTTCTACAATGTGGTTGAATATTTAGCTTAGGTACCATGTGCAATGTCTACCCTGGAGGTACTCCAAAGATTTCCAACGCAGCGTAAGAACCTGTTAACAAATTTGGGGGAATTAGACCCAGATAACACCAACCTAATCCATTTCAATGTGGAGAACTATAAATCCAGATTACCTCACCAAATTGCAATTCAAATTGCCTCTAGATTAGTTGGGAGAAAGGTCCATCAAACCGTTCTGGATGAGGGAGCTTCAACCTCAGTTCAAATTGCCTCTAGAGTAGTTGGGAGAAAGGTCCATCAAACCATTCTGGATGAGGGAGATTTGACCTTAAAAATTTTTGATGGACAAGGTTTCCATCCGCATGGTTTGTTACCAGCCCTTTCAGTTGATCTTGGGGGCAAGACTTGAGTTTTCATCACACTTCCAAGGGGTTATGAACTCATTTTCTAGTTTGATTGCAATGTACTTTTACAACTGTCGATCACTTAACAATTGATCACCACCATCTCCTTCGAGTAGGGTAATCTGATCGTTCGTCATCGTTGATCAGTTTCTTGATAAACAAAAACCATCAATTCAAACTATTTGTGCACAATAATTGTCGGATCAAATTTTACCTACTGTGCTTTGCTTGAAATGCTCATGAACTATATCAATACAGGTTACAATTTGAAACATCCAAATGAATATAAACCCTGTAGATTATAGATAGATTACAATGCTATGAATTCATGAACTAATTCAACTCAATGTAAACACAAACTCAATGCAATAATTTCTTTATTCACTTATACCATTCAATTAACTTCTAGAGCTTGAACCTAAAATAAAAATGATCTTAACAGAGTATAAACCCATACATTGTCACTTATGCTCAAAAAACAAGTAGTTTGATCTTTTCTGTAGATCAATATATTACCTCTCTCTTAGGATCTACAAGACTCCAAGCTATCCAAACTTCTCAACATATTCTAAGTTTCTATGGGCTATCCCAAAAGCTATTGAGCTACTTCACACCTATGACTCGAGAACCTCTAGAAACTCTTCTTTTGGATGCTATGGCCTCGTACCTACTCCTTGAGAATAGCATTGGAAAATTAAAAAAAAATGGGACTATCCTAACCTATGCATGAGACCTAAACCTCATACTTACTTAATTTAATCAGCCCTATTATGAACCCTATAGTCTATGCGGCGGAGCGTAAGTGAAGCTAGAGCACTGTAGGTTATTTGAACCATACCATAAGTAACTATAAGAATATAATAGAAGCATGTATGATCATTGCTCCTATATTCTCTCCATAAATTTCAGTCAAGGTTTTATTGATAGATACAGTCAGGGTTTGCTCCTATCTTCCCTTCACCGATTGAGTAAGATGGATGGTTTTATACAAAAAATAATTCACCTACTTCCTATCAATCTTGCTTCCAGGTCTAACTCTGAGCTAATGAAATATTTTGAATACATTTAAAGAACACACTTAATGGACATAATTCCCACAAGTATTGCATTATGCATGCAAGAGTAAGATAAAATTCCCACAGCTAATTAATCATGCCCACGGGGTAATAGATAAATGCTCGCTGTTATAGAGAAAAATTCCTATGGCTTGGGGTACCACAATAGACAGAGTAACCGCAGAAATCAATCCCTTCCCAATATGTAAGAGAAATAAACATATAACACTAAAGGATCTTGAAACATACCTTATTCCAGATGGTTGATGTAGATCCCCATTGAGTTTTTCCAATCTCGCTTGTGTTAGCAATTTTCTCTCTCAACAATTAGCAAACAAGACAAACATGCTATATAAAAGTGTTAGACCTGCTCTAGCATATATAATTGATAACATATAATCATTTAAAAGAATCCATGGATTCAATATTCATTTAAATACACATTATTGGACAGGAAAAGATATTTCTATTAATATAAATCAGATATTATAAGAATGACAACCTCTGTCGGCACGTCTGCGAACCAGAGAAACTAAGTCCTCCACCTGGTCCTTTACCACTTCAATCCTCCATATCTCCATAGCAAGCTCGCAAGAAAAGGAAAGATTAGGAATAACACAAAGTGCTCCAAGGGACAAAGGGATAAAGACTCATGTATAAGCTCCGACAACAATGGACTATAGTTTTCTTGCTCTTCAATTCTCCTCTCTTCAATGTATCCAAAGGGTTCCTTATATAGTGCCTCAATGGGGTAATGGAAGGTCGAATCTGAGCGATTTCAAGGCATATGGAAGGCCAAGAGACAAGTAACTCATCTCCACATCAAATAAAACTCCAAAACTATTTGGCATTTTGCACACATCCCGATGTACGCGGGTTTGAGGGTCATATCCGCATATATATGTGAGAATAGGTTTAAAAGTCACGTATGGAAAATAATGCATGTTTCTAGGGATGATATTGGAAACATCAAAGGTACAAAAATGGTCCATGGGGTCCAAAGAGTCTACAGAGGGACAAGGAAGGCTATAACTATGTGATCCACCATGTGTAGTAAAATCGATTGTAACAAATGTCCCCTAATGCGTGAGGTCAAAGGGGTGACACGATGGCTAAAATACATTATAAGTCCATCCCAGAAGTAGAGTGATGAAGAACCAAGTGGAAGAACCAGCCATCCAACAGTATAATACAATAATCAAACTCTGCACATGACTGCAAGTATATACAGCAGTCCCGGATACATAAGAGTACAATGGCCATGAATAGGCATGATACAAAATATGACATGTGTGGTCATCACCATGTACAATATAGATATATCAGAATATCCATGATGAAGATATACAAAGGATCATGATCTCCATGAAAGCTGAGTATATACAATGGATCAAGATATCCATAATGGCTGAAGATATCTGACATACATTGGAATCAAGTCACGAGAGCTGAAATCTCATGAACACTGGCACGATCAAGGAGGTAGCATATACGAAATGCCACCAATCTCGAAGGTCTTCTACATAATCCTCTATGAGTACATGTCCTACTATGTGAATAGAGTTGTCAAGGTTGAACATAGTAGTCCATCATCTAATTACTGGTCATTGATGTATACCGTTAACAGATGCAAGATCACCCACCGATAATGAAAATGGGAATCAAGATACTAGAGTGCAATATAATAAGTGTGAATAAATGTGTTGGGGTTGAACACTTGAAAGAATCCATCGATCAGGGGACATTGATGTATTCCCAAAACTGTCGATGGCGAGAGAACCTGCCATTGATGACTGCAAGTCTCAAGGCACTCAAAATGACTCTACACTCCTATCCTAGAATGAATGATCTGAATTTTATGGGATGAAATCCACTGGAAGGAGGGCATTAAGGCATCCCCCATCATCCAACATGAGGTACTCAGCAAAGCTGTATAATGTGGAAGGACTCGATCATAATGTGCACGAACCAGTACCGGTACCGGGAATGGCTGACATGCAAAGTCAAGAGAACTAAGGAATGGCCGAATCAGGTTTTAACTTCCTTCAAACAAGAGCATAAAGGTGAATGGTGACTGAATGTAGGTAGCATAGACTCAATATACAAAACTGGGACATCTCTGCGACACAGGAGGCATCGACAGAGGATCTATAGGGACTGGAAGCTTAAACAGTTGGTAGAGATAAAATCAGAGAAATGATTACAGCTCCTAAAGTCAAACTATTAACAGAACCAATGGATGTGATATACAGTGCTCTGTTCGAAGGTGACACGAATCGACTACTGCCAAAGATAACATCTTTTCATGTCCAACTTTTTGGTTTTTTGGTTTTTTTTGGACTTTTTCAAATATTTTGAAAATATTGAAAAAGAATAAAATTGCTTTATAGTTACAGACTAGGAGGAGACTAGTTTCAAGGGGCAAACAAACTAGTTCCAAGCAATGGAACATACCTATGCTCAATGCAAGGACACATGTGTAGGATAATGACACTCAGGGGAAAGTCTCCTCCCGGTAAAAATGGGGAATCAAGCTACAAAGGATATGTAAAATGGCTCTGCTTGGCTAGACATGAGACAAGCTTGGGCTATATGGCTAATAATCAAAGTCAGGGAAGTCGGCATAAGGCTCAATAAGGCAAGAAAAACTCATGATAATGCAATTAGAATCTGACATAAGGGAGTCCTGGGGAAAAAACCCAGCAAAAAGATCAAGAGGAGTATGAGGATCTTACGCAAAGTCATGGTGATACTATACAAAGGACTCCCAGACCCTAAAGGAAAAATGTCGGCATGGGCACCAAATGCAAAATAGGAGCTAACTAGGGCATCCATGTATGGTCAAGCTCTACCATTCACATCATGTCACTTTTAAAAGCAACAAGAAGGTTCCGTGACAAGATACAATGGGTTTGTACCTAAGGTTATAATGAAATGGTCATAAGGTCATGCAAAGTGAAAATGGATGAGAAACCTAACCTATATACTAGTTTAGATATAATACCTGAAATTGGCATGAACAGGTCAAAACCACGATCAAACTGTGCTCAAAACGATTCCTACATCATCAAATTAGTCCAAAACGGTCCAAAATGGTCAGAAATGGTCCAAAACTATAAAAAGTGGGTAAAAATTTTCAAAATTTTCAAAAAAATTCTATAAATAGTAAAAAATTCAAAAATTCCATATCATTTGAAATTTTTACCCATTTGAGCTCAAAACTTCCAATGTGAATTCCGGGAGCATCGTCCGGAAAAATTCGACACCATTTGTTCCAGGTAACTCCTCATGTCCTCCTCTTCCCATTTCATGTAAATTTTTTAAGTTTCCATGGTCAATTTCATTTTCTAGCCCAATCTAAAGTATGTGTTTCGACCCACGCAGATATTGGGGTTTTTTCCACGTATAGGGCTGGCCATACGCAGAAAAACCTCCCAAACCCACGTACATATGTGGCTGTTTTGCGAACTGTCACGTATGCGGCTGTGAATAAGGATTTATAAGGAAAATAATAATAAAAAATCATGTTTGATGTGCAGGATGGTTCTAGAATGGAGGGAGAGGGAACATGGTTATGTAGACGAGTCTGTTCAAGGTGAATTAATGGCCCAACAAGCTCTATGTGCATGCAGTTTGTATACGTTTTGGTGTATTGGTAGCCTGAGGGCCAAACCAAGACTCCTACAGATGCTAGTGGATTACTGGGATCCAGACTCTGAGTCTTTTCACATTGACGGGATGTCGCTCAGTATAGATATTGAGGACATATACTTTATCACTAGATTATTTCGACGAGGAGAGGTGGTAAATCCTGATATCGTGGTCCAGGAGGTGGTTTGACTATTAATGAGTACATTGTGTTGTACTGATTTTTGGACACAGAAAATGTTGGGAGTCAAATCCTGACAAACTCGATCCAGGTGCTTGAGCTGAAGGCCATACTATTGGCACTCGAGAGGATAGCCAGACTAGATTCACTCCACCAAGCCTCACATCCATTGATGTTCTATGCAGTGGAGTGTATGAGACCCACGGTGTATGACTAGAGCACTACACTGTTGAGTAACATGAAGCAGCAGCTCTATGACTGCAAGATGGGCAAGGTGAGAAACTTCAGTTTCGACAACATACTGAGCACGTTATTCTTTTAGCATGTACAGGGGCTGAGCCCTAGAGTGGAAATTCCTCCACACGGAGTTCGAGATCTGTCCCAACAATGTTGGGTAAATGTTATGCGCAGACTGGGAGGAGGTAGGGTGGCTAACCCCTATTCAGCGGAATTATTTCCATGGTGGTGGAGGCAGATCATTGCCATCGATGACTAGCCCTATGCAGGGATAGATTTTCGAGGAGATCCGGACATGCCCTTACCACCACGAGCGGCATATGGAAACATAGGTAATGAATCCCAAACCCTCCTTTTAATTTTTTTGAATTATTAAATTATTTTTTGTGTTTTTTGATATATTGACTCAAAACAAAAATTTTGGGGTGACGACACATAGTGACAATCTGTCATGTGTATGCAGATGTTGGACCATGGAAATCTGATGGTTTCCCTCATCATAGATGGAGGGGAAAAGGAGACGACATCATGGGTGAGGATGCAGAGTGGATTCTCCAAAGCATCCACACAAACTTTATACGCTTGACACATAGGGTACCCATGGCGCAAGTCGAGGACTTGCCTAAGGCCATGCAGTGCCAGGTGGTTGGTGTACCATGGGCATGGGCTCAATTATTTCGACAGCTAGCTAGAGCCGTGGTGTTCTACCACGATCAGAAACCCCCTCCTCATCCCAAGGATTAGAGACCTAAGAGTATTTATTTTTGTACTACCATGTATTATATTTTGGTGGCTCGAAATCCCAAATTTTGTATTATGACACTTATGTATTATGATGTCACATTTTGGATGTTTAATGAAAAACTTTTATGATGATCGATTTTATTTATTTACATGTGTGTAAAAATGTATGTTTGTGATATGCTTATGGTCTCTAAAACAAATGCCAATCTAACACATAGTTAGATTATGAGTCAGCGACTTGATTAAAAATTCTCAAAACATGTATGTATGTTACATTCTCAAAATTTCATTCTAGGAATCTCACACATAAGAATCTTCGTAATAATGTCGGATCCCTAATATGATACAAGCCATTAAGCTGTGAAACCACTAACTGTGAATTAAGACGTACCTCAAGAGAGAGAACACCATGTGAAATGTCATCCCGCAATAACTCGATAACAACATGTTGATGGGCCGAATGGGCACAAGTGTCAACCAAGGAACAACCCGATCCAAGAGTTTTTGAGATGTTCTCAGTCATTTAAGTAGTTGTTCCTGACGGGAATAAGGCCCCGTTTCCTTTCCTAAATCACTCCTAGCTACAGGAGAGGAGAAACTAAAGCTACAGTTTGTTGATCAGATCTATAACTAGCCCTACACAAGTTAATAAATGTTATATATTACAAGATCAATCAGTTAAATTAGATCTACCTCACGCAATTAATTTATAATACAAGAATAAAAATATTAACTAAATATTAACAGAGTTAATAAATTACCGAGATACAATATAAGCACTTGTACACTAATCACAAAAATCAGAAAATGAGTTGACAGTGATATAAGTATAAGAATCTAATCAAATGAAATTTCAATAAAAGAAAACTAACTACTCTAAATTCTATCCTGATCAGGAGCGTTGCAAATATTAACCTGAAATTAAATCTGCCAATAGGACTACTGCATTAATAATCTTGAAAGTATTCATAAAGAAATTCAGAAATTGAACAAGATTCATACAATATACACATATATCATATATGTTATGATGTCAATCATCAATTTTACAACATGACATACATCAGCAAATCAAAATCAGCGTAAGTCAACAATTATAATATATTTGCATAATTCATCAAAGAGATCATGACAAACATTAATAATATGGAAAAAGTAACAAGACCAAGCGGTACCATAAACACATATGCGAAGTAAAAATACTTTAAACATATATAAGTATCACCAGTTTAAAATACTGTAGCTGCCGATAGCAAAATGCCTTAAGGCACAGCCAAAATCAAACAGTGGTCTTGTCTCCTTATCTCCAAACTATCGACCCCTATCCAG
Source organism: Pseudotsuga menziesii (assembly GCA_001517045.1). Lineage (NCBI taxonomy): Eukaryota > Viridiplantae > Streptophyta > Pinopsida > Pinales > Pinaceae > Pseudotsuga > Pseudotsuga menziesii. Next base: position 769,139 of record LPNX010054583.1, read on the forward strand.
TCATACATGTGTTCTTTAAATAGAACTTAACTCACATGAGAACAGTTCTATAAAACTGAAAAACTATCTAATCTAAATCTCAACCAATCTCATCAAAAATGACAAATGAAATATGTCATTTTTAATATACGTAATGATGTCTTGAAATTGGAGAGATTCAACTGATAGTGCAAAATCGAAAATGACAAAAGCACTAACAATATATTGACATCTGAAAAACCATACTGATTTGTTCCCGATTATCCAGGGATCGTCCCACAAGTAAGCGATCATCAAAATCTGAACAAGATCATCTACAACGTAACCTGCGATATTACACAAAAAGAAAATAAAAATAAATTAAATAATAAATGAATTAATACAAGCCAAATACCTGTAAGGAAATAACTTGATTATTAATCTATCATAACTTCAAAACTGAAACCAATAGTAGGTACACCCCAAACATTATAATTTCACAGGGGCGTTAAACACCTGAATGTTTACACCCTTTGCTGGATTCTGTGATTGACCCTGGAATTGCATTAAAGTAACTTGAGCATTGAGCTCTCGTACTCTCTATTCATTCTTATGGTTTTCATTCTGCAATTTCAGGACCCGACGAATCAACCAATTCTTATGTTTTTTAATACGCAACAAACACTTGTCATCTGAATCTACCTTCTCTTTCAACTTTAAATTCTCAGCCTCCACAATATCACGATGAGCTAATATTTCAGTCACTCCATCATGTGTATCTTATCCAACAAGCAATTAACAAACAGCGGGTGAATCATATCCCCAGCTTGATAAGAACCTGGTAAGTTTGTCTGTATAGTCTTCCCCTTAGCTGGAGGATCAACAACAGTATCAACCCAAAGATCCTTGTCAAACGCAGGAGGACAATCATTTGCAGGGTTCGGGATAAACTCATGCTCAATGCCATGGCCAACATCAGGCAAAACAGGGTTTTGTTCTTTGTCGTCAAGTACGACTGTTTCAACATGAACACTATTGCTCACAGGAGGCTTAACGTTACGACCCTTATCAAGCATGCTTCGTGTGAACCTACCAACAAGCTTAACATTCGACCTCTTACCTTTTTGTTTGCAGGTATCAGTATTTAATTTTGGGGTTACAGGAGACAAACCCAAAAACTTCTTCATGCGCTTAGAAAGCACAGGGGTACCAGGGCTACTTACAGGAGGAGAAATTGACTCATTGCAAGCGCTAGGGCTTATACGGCCAGTAGGGTTTGATACAGGATCGTGTAAGGGTGAAGCCGAAACCCGACTAGGCTCTTGATACCTAGTACATTCCTCAGGGCAATCAAACTGACTGTGACAGAAAACAGAGAAACCATTTGACTCAATAAACTCATCCCACGACCTGTTTAACTTTGACAATTCCCTCTCTATTAACATCCTCACCAGGCCGTGGTCAAAAATACTGTGACTAATATGTTTCAGACCCCTTTTAATAGCTGAGGACATTTTAGACAAACTCTGGACTAAATAATGAGGTAGATTCAGAGGAAAACCGATGAACATAGCCATTAATAGCAAATGATAAATATAAGCCGAGGAGAGTTGACCTTCGCAGGTCACATACCTGTGGATAAGGTCCAAGACTGGTCACCACTATTTTTTAAAGTATTTTCGGGCCACACCAGTTCTAAATGATACACCCTGACAGGGATTCTTCAGTAGTTGCCTCCACTCAGTTATGTCCATTTGCTTGTACTTAAACCATTGTTCGTCTGTCAATGGAAAACCAGTAGCAAGCGCAACTGAACGCTCGTCCACTCAAAACTGAAGATCACCTACCTTAACCTGAGAGTCGTCCAAAGACAGAGCAAACACCCTTGTCACCTCAGGGTTCGAGTCCGAGAATTTACTGATAAACGACAACCATCCGACAGCTTCAACCTTGGTTAAAAGCTCAGGGTTCGAATCAAGAAGCTTCATCTCACAGGGCTTGACTCTCACCACCAACGCCATGACTAACTGTGCACATGCACGCAGTTACCCAGAAAAGATACCAAAGATCAAAACCCGACAATGAACTAGAGAGTGAGCACTCAGGGTGCAGACTGAGGAGAAAACCTAAGCAATGGAGCCCGATACTTTCATAAACCAGCTGCGACATGAATAAACGCAGCCGATAACCCTGAAACTTCGGCATGAAGGGGAATGATAACACTAAAAGGAAATCGAAATAAGAAATGATGGCAAACAACTTTTATTGAACTGATCTTGCCATTATTTATCCTGGGCTATTGACGTGAGACCACTCATTGCATAGACCACAGGTGTTGAACGAGGATGGAGCCACGACAATGAACAAGTACTCGGAATTGAATGTGATTGGCAGAGATAAGTACCAACGCAATGTTACCATATCAATTTCGTAGCAGGTAGATCAGAATTGGAGGCGACGACATAAATTAAGTTGACAATAAGCAATAATCCTATGTTACCCTTACTGTAGATTTGATTTAACCTTCGAAGGTGGCGAGCCAAGCGCCATAATACAAATCATCAAATCAAAACCAGACTTTACAATATAGACCATGTTATGAAAATGAATATTAAAATAAGCATAGTAATATGGAATATAGTTTAGAGTCTGAAGGGTAAACTTAGGATAATGCATATCCACATAAATTATTAAGCCTCCAATGCTCTAGGACCTTGCCACACTTACATTGAACCAACCATGCACACCCATTAATTAACATCCGAATGAAACCTATGATAACGTGCCAAACCATACTATGATCAATCATCCAATTTCGCAACCTTATCAACATCTATAATAATAAAATCAAATAGAAAAATCAAGTGATAACTGTTTAGATAAGATTTCAAGATTAGGTTATGAGAAAAAGATATGGAAATTATTAATACTCATCCCTTGATTGTTAATGTAAATCCACCCAACATAATAACTTGATAATGGTGATTTTGTCAAATAATCTATAGTTTGCAAAGGTTGCTTAAAAACATAGAATTTCACTGATTCAGTAGCTCACAGAAAGTCATCATTTCAGTACCTGGTGATTCATTAGATTTGTCCTGAGAAATTCGAACATTTCATCAAAACAAAATAGGATTTTTTTTGATGAAATATGTTTTTTTTTTAAAGGTTGTTGAGCAGTGGCACAACAGATGGCGACTGACTGGGCGGAACAGTTATCTCTGATTCTTAACCTGAAACCATGCAACCAAAGAAATTAGATCCCTCATGTATGTCATTATACAGGCATCAATATTTTAATATCTTAAACAGATTCAAGCATCTCACATTTCTAAATATTACCAGAAATTACAGTTCTAATTATGCATTTGATGAAGATCAGATTTCTAACAAAAGTTAGTACAAAAGAAGTAAAACAGTAAATGTCTTGGTTTAAAGAATAAAATATCAATACCGTAAGCATGGCCCTGCTGCCAGCAGGCGTCTATAGCCTCGACAAGGTTGCTTCAATGCCCAAGAAATGCCAGTATCCCATCTGCTAGTTATGGATATACAATTCTGGTTAGGTTGAACTGTTACCATCATTTTCCTTTTATTTTTATTTTTATTTTTATTTTTATTTTTTTTGATATATAATTCTGAAGACCATGATTCTGGCTTGGTAACCAGATAGTAACCATGTCAGTCACCAATCTGCACTACAGTAAATAAACCGGCTTGTAATGAAATATTTTATCCCTCGGAGTTTTCTATCTAAGGGCCATTGTCCAGGCTTGGTGACCAGAAATGACAATGTTACTGAATGCAAACCTATGATCCTGAACAGACCGGCTCGTTATGAGACCCTCTGTCCTTCATATTATTTAGAGATAATCAAATCCAACCATGGCCAGAACGTAGTCATATTTAATCTGCAGCGAGATTGTCTTAGCAGATGGGGAGGCAAGTCCAACTCTCTTTATGAGAAGGGATGGTGTAAGAGACTTAAATAGATAACCTGAACAAATACTGCCTTTATTCCTCTGGAAAAAACTTTGCAGAGAATCATACTATTGACTGATATTTAAATGATTTAAGAATTTCTGGAAAAATCTAGAAAAATGAAAACCTGTTCATTGTTCAAGACGGAAAAAAGATATGACAATTTTCAGGATAATAAGATCTTCGTGCATGATTTGCAGACCAATCATAGAACTTGATAAAAATTCGTCAGTTTGAAGTTTGATAAATGGGTCAGTCCCAAAAATACGCAAATAAAACAGCGAATAAAAATGAGAAAACATTCAAAGCAAGCAAGTCAAATAAACATACTAATGAATTTCACAAACCAAGCACACCACACCGGATATATACAGGATAATCCCTTGAAGGGGATCAGTAGAAATATTTCTTGATGAGATGACCATTAACTAGGAGGTTCTCAATGTCTCCCTCCAGCGTCTGTAACCTGAACATGCTAGGACCAAGTTTTTCTTTAATAATAAATGGTCCCAACCACAGGCATTGGAACTTGGTATGTTTCCCTCTGTCTTCGTGCTCCTTGTCCCATTTCAGAACCAGGTCACCCACTTCCAAATCCCTACTGGCTGATTTTATGTGATCAAACCAGCGTTTCATAGTCTGTTGGTGTTGGTCAAACTTTTTTCTAGCCAACTCCCTATCTTCCTCCAGTTTAAGCAAGGTATTGATTCGATGTTCCATGGCAGAACATGGTGCCTCCTGTATTGACTAGGAAAGCTGTAAAGAGGGTAAAAATAAATGAGGAGGCAAAATAGCTTCCTTACCATATACCAGAAAAAAGGGAGAATTTCCTATGGCAGCTTTGGGAGTCACTCTATCATCCCACAAGGAATTCGATAAGGCGTTGTGCCAATTCCTATGATGATTAACCACCGTTCGTTTCAGAATTTTGATTAAATTTTTATTAGAAGATTCAGCTAAGCCGTTACCCTGGGGATAATAATTAGCTGAATATTTTAACTTTATGCCCTTTTCCAATGCATACTCCGTTAATTTAACAGAATAAAAATAAGTTGCATTGTCAAAAATCAAAGATTCAGGAACACCAATTCTGGTGATAATAAAAGAATCAAGGAATGATATCACCTGTTCCAAGTTAACCACTCGCAAGGGGATGGCTTCAACCCATCTAGTGAAATAATATGTGGCTGTCAAAATGTATTTATGCTGCTGGGAAGAAGCTGGTGTAATTGGTCCAATGATGTCTAAACCCCATTGCTGAAATGGGACTTCAATAATAACAGGCTAAAGAGGTAATGCTGCTTTCTTCAGTTTGCCTCCTACTCTTTGACACTCTTGACACTTCCTAGCAAAGGCATATGAGTCTTTGAACAATGTAGGCTAGAAATAACCTTCTTTGAGCACTTTATGTGCAGTGGTTTCTCCACCAAAGTGCCCTCCAGCTGGCCCTGCGTGTAGTTGAGACAACACATTATCAGCTTCATTTCTTTCTAAACAGCGAAGGAGAACCCCTTCAAAATTCTTTTTGAACAGAATGTTGTCAATGAGCTGATATGGTGCAGATTTTAATCTCAAAGCTCTTTTGCCACGTGAGTCTAAGTGTTCGGGAGCATTCCCATGCAACAAAAAAAATGTAATATCATGGTACCAAGAATCAGAGAGGGCTGAGATAGGAAAAACTTCCCTTTCGAATAGAAAAATGTTCATCAAAGAAGTGCAGATCAGATTCAGCATTGTCTGTAGATCCGGCTGGCAACTTACAAATTCCCTGTCCTCTGACAATCTTTAAGGGCTTGATTTCCAGGTCATACTCCTGAAGTACTGTGACCCAATGGGCTCGCTTTTCACCAAGGTCTTTCTGTACCAAAATATTTCTGACTGTTGAATATGGCACAACAACCTTGGTATGAGACTTCGGCGAATAAGGCCAGAAATGCTTGACTGACTTAAAAATAGCGAATGCTTGTTTGTCTACTTCTGGGTAGTTCATCTCTACACCATTCAAACCGGAACTTGTAAAAGCAATGGGAGCTTCATTATTTTCCTGATTTTTCTGTGTTAGAATAGCAGCATATGAAGAGTCAGAAGCAAACATGTACAAAATAAAAGGTTTAGAAAAATCTGGGCTTGTCAGAGTGGGAGCTTCAGCAATAGCTTTCAATATATCATGAAAAGTTTTCTTTTCTTCAGCAGGCCATTTAAATTCAGCATCTTTCTTAATCATTTTCTGAAGCGGACTGACAATTTCAGTAAACCCAGGAATAAATCTAGAAACAAAATTTATCTTCCCAAGAAATGACTGCATAGTTTTCTTTGAGTGAGGCATAGAAATCTGTGATATAGCTTGGGTACGTTCAGGGTCAATATTGATACCTCGTTTAGAAACTACAAAACCCAGCAACTTTCCCTCTGTAACCACAAAAATGGACTTCTTGGGGTTCAGGGAGATTCCATATTCCCTGTAACGCTCAAAAACCCTCCTGAGATGTGTTAAGTGATCAGCTCTGTTTTTCAAGAAAACAGTTATATCGTCAAGATAGATAACGACAAATTTACCAATCAGACCTCTAAATGCAATGTCCATTTCTCTTTGAAATGTTGCTCCAGCATTAATTAAACCAAACGGCATTTTCCTATAAGCATAAGTTCCCCAAGGGGTTCTAAAGGTTGTTTTCAATTGATCAGTTTTGGATACTAACACTTGGTTGTATCTCGAAAAACCATCTAAAAGTGAAAACATTTCAGATCCAGAGACCTGTTGTAAGATTTTTTCCATTGGAGGAACAAGATAATTATCTTTTTTTGAAACCTTATTCAGGTTTCGGAAATCAACGCATAACCTGATATCGCCATTTTTCTTTCTAACGGGGACAAGGTTTGCCACCCATTGGGCATGCCATACTAGAAAAACTATCCTAGCAGCAAGGAGTTTATTAAGATCTTTCTTGATAGCTGGTTCTAGGCTAGGATGCATTTTCCTCAATTTCTATTGGAAAGGTTTAGCCTCTTGTTTCATGGGAATGACATGCTGCATTATATTTGGATTGAATGTCTTAAGATCGTTATACGTCCATGCAAAAATGTCTTTAAACTCATTGAAGAATCATATGAAGGCTATTTTTTCCTGAGGAGTACACATACTACTGAGATTGACACATTGAGGGTTATGTTCTGTGCCTAGATTCACAATTTCAAATTGCATAATGGAGCTATTGGTTTTACAGTTCCTTGCAGCTTTAAATTTATCCTTCAAGTCATAGAATTTCTCCAGTTTAATTACAGATATGGGAAGGGTACTAACCTGATTGAGAGATTCCTGAATTGAACAAGGCTTATGAATTACCGCAAAATTATAAAGATCTTCATCATGAGTCATTTCATCGATAACCGCATCTTTAAAAGTATCTTTCAAAGTCAGAAAATCGATCAACTGCTCGTCATTGTTGAAGACTCTCCAATTAGCAACGTTGTCAGGTATGGAAGGTCTGAAAAGCAATTCAACAGAGAAAGAATCAGCAAGCATTTCTTCAGATGGAATTAGCCTTGAATCAACGGTAGCTAAAAGATCTGCTTCCTGATTTAGATAACGAGGAATGGAACTTATGTTAAAGGCTTCAAATGATAGTAATAGATTCCACACCTCTGCCTGATAATTTCTCAGATTCCCAGCAATGCAATGTATAGTATTACGTACCTGTCTAATGATTATCTCAGAGTCTCCTAAAACTACCAGAGCTTTGGCTCCCAGGTCGATTGCTTTTTTCATCCCTTGAATGCTTCATATTCAGCAATGTTATTGGTGCAATCGAATTCTAACCTGCAAGCAATGAAATACCTTTTCCCATAGGGATCTATCAATAAGAACCCAGCTCCATCTCCTTCCTTTGACTTAGATCCGTCGAAGTATAAAGACCAAAGGCCATCATTCATATCTAAATGAGCAAAATTAGGAGCTGGAGTTTCGTCCGAAACTTGTGTAAAATGGAAAACTTCAGACTGTTGTACTGAGTTTTGGACTGGTGAAGTTTCAGCTTCAAAATTCCCAAAGAAGGAATCAACCATGTAATTTCCCATTATGGTATCAGTGAATAGCACCGGCTCATTAGAGTCATCCAATTCTGTGAATGTGTGCTTCATATAACGTTCTCGATCGATTCTGATCTTGTTTGGACGACCATTATGAGATATCCACAAATGTGACCAATTTGTTGCAAAGTATCCTTTCAGTTTTTTAGACCAATCACTGCTGAGAAATAGGCCATATGCTTCTGGGATGTCTGCAACAATTATATCAATGATAAAATGGACCTGCGGATTTGAAGCCAGTCTTATCAGTACTTCATTCAACCTCCCTATCACCTTTATGTTAGACCGGTCAAGTTGCACAATACTTGTATCACACGGTACTGGGACCGCATTAAGTTTTTTACATACAGAGTATGGCATTACATTTTTCGAAGCCCCTGAGTCTATCATACAGTTGTGCACTTTACGATTACAGATTTCAAACGTAAGTAGAAAAGGAGCCGTTGATGAATCTGATTTCTTACCTATGGACGAGGCATTGACTGAAGATTTTGTTGAGTAGTCTTTTGTAATGGCAGAACTGTTTTGAGTGGAGGCAGTTTTACCATGTTTACTCGGAGCAACCCCTTGCATCATTTTATCTCGAATCACAGGCAATTTGAGGAGCTCATAGATGGAAATGTTAGCTCTGATCTTCTTTAAATCCTCGACCAAGTCATACTCTAAATCAACAGATGGTGTTGATTTAGCATTCGAAGGTAAGGTTTTCGTTTTGACAGCTGAACTGTTGTCCGTAGTAGTTGTAGAAGGTTCCCCTGAGGGTTGATCCTTCTTGCTTCTAGTATTGTATTAATGTTGATTTACATTTACAACACCCACATCTTCATCATCAGTCAATTCTGATGTATCCCAGAAGTGTTAGGATATTTAGACACTTAGGAGTTAGTTAAGATCAACTTGTGTAATATATCCGTTAGGTAAAAGTGTGTTTCTTTAGTATGCATTAGTATGC
>LPNX010054583.1:783004-883936 GCA_001517045.1 Pseudotsuga menziesii
CTAACAAGAAGTGACTGATAACTTGAGGAGGCTTGTCATCTGTGTCATTATCTTTTTCTTGGGTATCTTTAGAATTATGTCCTGAAGATTGAGTTTTGTTTTCAGCTAATGTTTCTAGGCCTGAGACTAACAATTTCAGAAAAGTATTAATTTCATCCACATTGTTTGATTCAGAGGGTGGGGTCTATCTAGGAGCTATATTTTGGAAAGGCCTTCTGAAAGGCTGTCTAGGCAGCTCTTTGTTTGGGGTGTTTTCAGAAGTACCTTTCTTTAAATCTATGATTTCATTGGACAGTTTTTTAATAACTCTTTGAAGGTTGTCTAAGTCTAATGAATCTTGACCCTTCTTCTCAGGGGCCGTGGTTTTGGAAGAAGTCTCAGCCTTTTTCCTGGAAGAAGATGCCGAGTCAGTGTCTATTCCAAGGTTGGTCTTAATGGTGGACATGTCTTTCTCGACCTTGAAGGCCTCATCGAATGTTTCAGTGAGGGTAGGCTTGGCAGCTCTCCTGACAAACATGGCCATAGACACAGGTAGGGCTGAAGTAAAGAATTCAATAGTGACATCTTCAGCCGGCCTTGAGGTGGCAGGAATTCTGTTTCTTAGAGTTAGGAATCGTTGATTAAAATCTTTTACTTTTTCTTTGGCTTCCATATGAATCCTAGATAATTATAATACCAGGGCAGCTGGAGTTTTATCGTCTCTGAACTTGTTCATGAAAGCCAGTTCGAATTCATTCCAGCTAGGAATAGAACCAGCAGTCAAGGAAAAATACCAGGTTGAGGCTTTGCCTTCAAATGTATATGGGAAGAGTCGACAGACTACATATTCATGTTCAACATCTAAAATCCGAACTGCTAGCATGAACTTCTTAATGTGATCTTCTGTAGGCTCTTTTTGATCGGGATTAAACTTGGGCAGAAACTTCTCAGGATGTTTAGGCAAAGGATGTTGAACACCTGGGACAGCAACTGAATCCTGAGCCAACCATGGCATATTAGCATTAGGGTTTGGGGGGTTTACACCTGCCATGTTCCTTGGTGTTGGAGGAGGTGATGGTGGTGTTTGACCAATGTGAGGGGGTGAATGGGGTGGTGATGGTGGTCGACCAGACCCTCCTGTAACAGGTGGTCCTAAAGAAGATGAGGGTTGACTGGTGCCTTTTAAAGACGGTTGTAATTGAAGATCAGGGAAGACACCTACAGGTTGTTCTTGTTCTTCAGGCGCAGACTCAGTATAGTGAGTGCGAGGAGGTCTGATCTGTGCAAGAGGAATCTCAGTGGGTTGTATTCCAGTAATATTCGAATAGGCTCTCGTTAGAATCCTACGGGATTCATTGATGGCCTGCTCGACCTAATCAAGTTCTTCAGATGGATGGGAAACGCTAGCATTGAACTGATGAATGAGGTTTCAAACAGTATCGTTTAACGGGGTCTGTTCTAATTGTGAGGACTGGAATGTTTGCAATTGAGATGTTGACTGTATCTGAGGGGTGGCAGGCTGATTAATCTTGTGAACAGGATTGTTTTCATCATCCATTTGCTTAAGCTGGCCCCCTCTTCTAGCGCCATTGTTGACGGGCCGAATGGGCACAAGTGTCAACCAAGGAACAACCCGATCCAAGAGTTTTCAAGATGTTCTCAGTTGTTTAAGTAGCTGTTCCTGAAGGGAATAAAGCCCCATTGCCTTTCCTAAATCACTCCTAGCTACAGGAGAGGAGAAACTAAAGCTACAGTTTGTTGATCAGATCTATAACTAGCCCTACACAAGTTAATAAATGTTATATATTACAAGATCAATCAGTTAAATTAGATCTACCTCACGCAATTAATTTATAATACAAGAATAAAAATATTAACTAAATATTAATAGAGTTAATAAATTACTGAGATACAATATAAACACTTGTACACTAATCACAAAAATCAGAAAACGAGTTGACAGTGATATAAGTATAAGAATCTAATCAAATGAAATTTCAATAAAAGAAAACTAACTACTCTAAATTCTATCCTGATCAGGAGCGTTGCAAATATTAACCTGAAATCAAATCTGCCAATACGACTACTGCATTGATAATCTTGAAAGTATTCAGAAAGAAATTCAGAAATTGAACAAGATTCATACAATAGACACATATATCATATATGTTATGATGTCAATCATCAATTTTACAACATGACATACATCACCAAATCGAAATCAGCGTAAGTCGACAATTATAATATATTTGCATAATTCATCAAAGAGATCATGACAAACATTAATAATATGGAAAAAGTAACAAAACCAAGCGGTACCATAAACACATATGCGAAGTAAAAATACTTTAAACATATATAAGTATCACCAGTTTAAAATTCTGTAGCTGCCGACAGCAAACTGCCTTAAGTCACAGCCAAAATCAAACAGTGGTCTTGTCTCCTTATCTCCAAACTATCAACCCCTATCCAGTCATACATGTGTTCTTTAAATAGAACTTAACTCACATGAGAACAGTTCTATAAAACTGGAAAACTATCTAATCTAAATCTCAACCAATCTCATCAAAAATGACAAATGAAATATGTCATTTTTAATATACGTAATGATGTCTTGAAATTGGAGAGATTCAACTGATAGTGCAAAATCGAAAATGACAAAAGCACTAACGATATATTGACATCTGGAAAACCATACTAATTTGTTCCCGATTATCCAGGGATCGTCCCACAAGTAAGCGATCATCAAAATCTGAACAAGATCATCTACAATGTAACTTGCGATATTACACAAAAAGAAATATAATTAAAACTCACACAAAAAGAAAACAAAAATAAATTAAATAATAAATGAATTAATACAAACCAAATACCTGTAAGGAAATAACTTGATTATTAATCTATCATAACTTCAAAACTGAAACCAATAGTAGGTACACCCCAAACATTATAATTTCACAAGGCTGTTAAACACCTGAATGTTTACACCCTTTGCTGGATTCTGCGACTAACCCTGGAATTGCATTAAAGTAACTTGAGCATTGAGCTCTCGTACTCTCTCTTCATTCTTATGGTTTTCATTCTGCAATTTCAGGACCCGACGAATCAACCGATTCTTATGCTTTTCAATATGCAGCAAACACTTGTCATCTAAATCTACCTTCTCTTTCAACTTTAAATTCTCATCCTCCACAATATCACGATGAGCTAATATTTCAGTCACTCTTCCTTCCATCCTGTGTATCTTATCCAACAAGCAATTAACAAACAGCGGGTGAATCATATCCCTAGCTTGATAAGAACCTGGTAACTTTGTCTGTACAGTCTTCCCCTTAGCTGGAGGATCAACAACAGTATCAACCCGAAGATCCTTGTCAAACGCAGGAGGACGATCATTTGCAGGGTTCGGGATAAACTCATGCTCAATGCCACGACCAACATCAGGCAAAACATGGTTTTGTTCTTCGTCGTCAAGTACGACTGTTTCAACATGAACACTATTGCTCACAGGAGGCTTAACGTTACAACCCTTATCAACCATTCTTCATGTGAACCTACCAACAAGCTTAACATTCGACCTCTTACCTGTTTGTTTGCAGGTATCAGTATTTAGTTTCGAGGTTACAGGAGACAAACCCGAAGACTTCTTCATGCGCTTAGAAAGCACAGGGGTACCGGGGCTACTTACAGGAGGAGAAATTGACTCATTGCAAGCGCTAGGGCTTATACGGCCAGTAGGGTTTGACACAGGATCGCGTAAGGGTGAAGCCGAAACCCGACTAGGCTCCTGATGCCTAGTACATTCCTTAGGGCAATCAAACTGACAGTGACAGAAAACCGAGAAACCATTCGACTCAATAAACTCATCCCACGACCTGTTTAACTTTGACAATTCCCTCTCTATTAACGTCCTCACCAGGCCGTGGTGAAAAATACTGTGACTAATATTTTTCGGACCCTTTTTAATAGCTGAGGACATTTTAGACAAACTCTGGACTAAATAATGAGGCAGATTCAGAGGAACACCAATGAACACAGCCGTTAACCGCAAATGATAAATATAAGCCGAGGAGAGTCGACCTTCGCAGGTCACATACCTGTGGATAAGGTCCAAGACTGGTCGCCACTCTTTTTTAAAGTATTTTCAAGCCACTCCAGTTCTGAATGATACATCCTGACAGGGATTCTTCAGTAGTTGCCTCCACTCAGTTATGTCCATTTTCTTGTACTTAAACCATCGTTCACCTGTCAATGGAAAACCAGTAGCAAGCGTAACTGAACGCTCATCCACTCAAAGCTGAAGATCACCTACCTTAACTCGAGAGTCGGCCAAAGACAGAGTAAACACCCTCGTCACCTCAGGGTTCGAGTCTGAGAATTTACTGATAAACGACAACCATCCGACAGCTTCGACCTTGGTTAAAATCTCAGTGTTCGAATCAAGAAGCTTCATCTCACAGGGCTCGACTCTCACCACCGGCACCATGACTAACTGTGCACATGCACGCAGCCTTACCCAGAAAAGATACCAAAGATAAAAAATCGACAGTGAACTAGAGAGTGAGCACTCAGGGTGCAGATCGAGGAGAAAACCTAAGCAATGGAGCCTGATACTTTCATAAACCAGCTGCGACATGAATAAACGCAGCCTATAACCCTGAAACTTCGACATGAAGGGGAATGATAACACTACAAGGCAATAGAAATAAGAAATGATGGCAAACAACTCAAGATTGAACTGATCTTGCCATTATTTATCCTGGGCTATTGACGTGAAACCACTCATTGTTGAGCCTAGGAATTACCCCTTTTTGACCATCTTCAATCACCTTTTCTTCCCCATGTCTTACATCATTTAGCATGCTAATCAGACCTGTTGTCCTTACTTTCATCCCCAAACTACCAAGGTATGACTGATCATTGCTTTATCTTATTAATGCTTATAATTGTGATAATTAAAGCTGTGTATCTCTCAAATGTGCTAACATGTTATGATTTATGAAGGCAGTTTGAGATAAGTGGACTGCAGGTGGATGAGGGCTAAAAAATATCAAAGAAAGGGATATTCACTGATTAAAAGGACCCTCAGCCCGCCCATCAATGAAGGCATGTGGTTTTAATGTAATATCCTAGACCAAGCTATGACAGTGCAGCTGTAACAGAACGCGCTACATCACTGCTCAAATGTAATCGTGATCTGAAGAGATCGCTACTCCTGGGCAAGTCAACAGCCTTCCCGCATTTTCCATGTCATTATCATACCACGTTTTGTAACAGCCAGTATATTTAGGGCACCTGAAGATCAGAGATCTTCGTGGCTGCCCTTTAATAGGATCGAAGGTTATGATTTGCATGTATAAATAGGAAAAGCTATTTCGACCCAGGGGGTTGGCAGATAGATATTTCATACATTGTATCAACAGCGGAAGCAACCTGTAATCATTCTTTCTTTTAATACAAGGAGTACCTCTAATTTAAGGGAGCTGTGCATTATTGATCCAGCGTCTCTGTGTGAAGGTTGGGCCCGCCTTCCGCAGAGATTGCTGAGTTAAAGTAGGATTTCTGAATTCATGGTTGTGTAATGCTTTGTTGATCATATTTCCTTTGTACGCAGTAGTAGTGTGGATTTACAGTATAGTTGGGATCCCAATTTCTTAAAGATTGGTAATTGGCGCAGAGTGATAGTTGATTGAATAGATAACTTCCTTTATGCAATTTGAGTGGTAGTTGTACGCAGTTTGGTTCATCCTGTAGTTTCAGTTGTTATCCTATGAATCCATGCCATTTATCTTTCCTGTTATGATTGTTGATTTTCATTCCTACAATTCAATTCCTTCGAATAACTAAACTTAATCCTTTGCCATTGAATTTCTAGATTAATATTTAATTTATGTTTATGATTTTCAAGAGTAAGTAGATTGAATGGGCAGTTTAATTGTTTTGAGTTGTGAATAGGATTTCCTTTCTATCTGCAATTGCTGTTTGCATCTTAGATCATTTTTCTGAGTTACAGGTAATTGAATTTGTAGTATTTAGAAGATGAAGAGGATTGCATAGATTCTGGGGATGAACATAGTTTGTTAGAGGATAAGAGTGTTCAATTGCATTGATTTGGTGTTTGACGCATATACTGTGCATTTATCCTTTGAAATAAAATACTTTCTCGGGTTGACAATAAATCTCGTATGTTTCGTGTGTGTTGATAATAATCTATATGCATATAGGGTGCTCGACATTTTGGCGCCATTGCCGGGGAAGGATAAAAATTAAACACTATCATTAGTTGCATTTGGTAATTGTTTCTAGTCAGTCTCTCTATTCTTTTTGCTGAAATGATTTGGGTTGCATGACTACAAGGAGGGTAAAATGCGATCACCTCCCAACTCCCAAAACCCCACAAGATACTAACAGTGCAGGTGGCTTGGGTCGCGGTCGGGGAACACCATTGGGCAGAAGGAAATTCATTGACAATCTTGTTGACAGAGCTGATTCATCTACCAAGGCTCGCCACCAAGAAACTCCTATCAGAAGGAACCCTGCCGATCCTGGGGCTCTAGCTTCGGGATCCACGGTGGAGAATACACGAGTAGCTGCGACTTCCTCAAACATCCCTGTAGAAGAAGACACAGCTGTTACAACCGGACCAGCTGGTAGAGTTCCGACCTACCACATAAATGAGAAGGTTGTAACTAAAGAAGAGTGGGATCAGTACCACCAGAAGTTCGAGGATCAGTGGAAAAACAAGGGAAAGAACGAGGAATAGAAGAAGGAAGAAGAGAAGAAAGAGGAAAAGAATGTGGGAATGAACAAAAAGGGAGAAAATAGAGGAGAAGAAAATAGAAGAGGGGATGAGCAACAGACACGACTCTGATGAGGAAGAGGCAATGGGAGAAAACTATCATCACAACAATCACTCCCTGCCTGAAGGAACGACGGCTACACTGCAATTCCCAATTCAGCAGCCAGTAGGGGCAGCCCCTATGAAGAATATCTCACCATCGGTGCTACCTCGCTTTCATGGAAAGGTGGTAGAATATCTAGACGAATTCCTTTTTGAATTTGATATTCTTTGCCGCAGCTATGACTATGTCACCGATGCTCAGAAGCTAAAAAATTTCCCTGCCACCCTGAAGGACAATGCCTTACGATGGTTCATGAGCCTTGGGGGAGGAATTGTTGCTAATTGGGATAAAATGAAACAGGTGTTCCTAGAGAAGTATCAGGAATATTGCAACACCAAGGATAAAAGGGAAGAATTATTTAAAATGCTACAGAAGGAGGATGAAAGTTTGGAGGATTTTGTGGAAAGGCTACTGTATAATGTGCAGAGAGCAGGGCAGACGAACATGGGGCTAGATGTACTCAAGATAATCTTGCTTCGTGGAATCAGGGACGATTGTTTAGACATGTTAAATCTACTAGGAAAAGGAGACATCTCTAAAGAACCTTTTGGAAAGATTGTGGAATTATGTAAGAGATACTCCAGGGGCTCTTCCAGGAATAATAAGCGGGACAAACGGGACAAGTTAGAATGAGATGTCTTCGACAAAACTCAGAAGTCATCCAATGGAGGAGCTACCCGTGCAGAGATAGGCAATCTCCTAGAAAATTTTAAAACAGAAATGATGAGCTCCATATCCTCAGATATTGATGTCCTGAAGGCAAAGCAAAAACAGGCAGTAGAGGATCTCACACTAGGTGTGTTCTGCCCCCGATGTAGAAAGAATCATCCGCTGAAAGAATGCCCGCTTAATAAAGCAGAAGTATGTCAGCTATGTGAGCTGAACCACGACGTGAAAGAATTTCCCTCGCTTTCCTAAGTGAAGCCTATTCTGCAGGCATCAGCTCCAAAAGTGGAACCGGCCTATTTCATTGCACAGAAGAAACCTTGGCAGCTTTGAAACCAAGGTATGCCTCCAGACTTATTTCCATTTTTGAATAATATTGTTAATTGGAATAATAACATGCAAAATGTGAATACACAATTCCCTTCAAATTATGCTCAGTGGAATTCCTCCCAACCCGCAATGCAAAATTTTAACGCGTGGAGTCCTTGGACACAGCCACTACACCAACCTACATTGTGGTCTCCTGGATGGAGGAATTTCCATCCCAGGAACCAGTTTCCTCAACCACCTCCACCTCAACAGTCATCATATTCTCCTCAATATCCTCAATTTCCTCAATATCCCCAATATCCACCCCAGCCGTTGCAGCTGCAGAATAATTCTATTCCTAATATACCAATACGACCTCAACTGCCTGCCCAACCCAATCCTAACCCAAATAATAAGAAAGTTCATCAATTGGAGACTGTCAACATGCTAGCCTACTCTCTTTCCCCTGTACCTTGTAACGATATTCGTTTATGATCTGGGAAAATAGTAGAACCCATAATTACAGAAGATACTCCACCTTCTGTGCATAAGGAAGAAAGGAGTTCACAGCGTCCATCCGACACAATTCCTATTATTGAAGATGCTGAGCAACCCTTAGATGGGACGGCTGAAACATCAAATGATAAACTTGACAATACGCAGCCTACCCAACTGATAAGGCAACCACCATATCCCGAGAGACTAATGCTACCAAGAATGGGGGGGAAACCTCAGTTTAACCTCCTAGGAGAGTTAAGGAATATTTATGTCAAAATCCCCCTTCTTCAAGCTCTTCAAGATGTGCCTATTTACGCTAGAACAGTTCGGGACCTATGCACTAAGAAACCAGGAAGGAAACCCATGGATCCTCCCACTATTCATGTCATAAGGAATTTATCTGCCCTGATAACAGGAAAAACCCCTGTGACTAAATATGATGACCCTGGCAATCCCACTGTTACTATACAGATAGGACAGACACAGATACCCAACGTGCTAGTGGATCTAGGGGCATCGATCAATGTTATAACAATGGAGACTGTAAAGAAGCTTGGGCTCACTAATCTTAGACCGACCCCTACTATTTTAGAATTGGCGGACAGATCCACCATTAGACCCGAAGGGATTCTGGACGACCTTGTCATCTCAGTAGATTCATGGGAGTACCCTGCTGACGTTTTGGTATTACAACCAAAATCGTAGCTTGGGGGACACCCATTGATCCTAGGAAGGCCTTGGTTGGCCACAGCTGATGCTTGCATCAGCTGTCGATCGGGGTCCATGACTATATCTGATGGTACGGATACTAAAAACCTCACCCTTTATCCTCCAGCTTGGCCAAGACTAGAGGCTGAAACTTCCCTTTGGATAGAGCAGGAGGAGGAGGAGGATGTTCAGCCACTATTAACTATAGGAAGGGCCTTAATTTTTAAAAATGAAATAGAAGATGATACTATTAGTAATTTTATTAGTGAACCCACTTCAGTGAATAGAGAGGTCTATCAAATTCTAAACACTACCCTGGGCAAGGAAGAACAAGAAAATCTCACGGAAGAAGCCTTAGTTGGTGACACAAACATAATCCCGGTTTTGAAAAATTCAGAAAGTATTCCTATTGAGGTAGAGCCTGGATGAACTTTGAATATTAATCCTAGTCTCTCCTTAGAGGAACAGAAACACCTGGTCAGCCTCTTGAAAGAACACAAGGGGGCGTTGCCTGGGAGTATACAGATATGAGGGGTATTCCCTCTAATCTGTGTACCCATCACATTTATATCAAAAGTGACTCCCAGCCTGTGTGTCAACCCCAACGATGCATGAACCCCAACCTGAGGGATATAGTGAAGGAAGATATCCAGAAACTGTTGGAAGCGGGATTTATATATCCTATTTCAGATAGTGAGTGGGTTTCTCCACTCGTAATTGTGCCCAAGTAAATTGGCAAATGGAGGGTTTTTGTTGATTATAGGGAACTAAACAAAGCCACTCAAAAGGATCATTTTCCTTTGCCCTTCATTGACCAACTACTTGATACCCTATCAGGGAATAAGTTCTTCTCCTTCCTAGATGTCTTCAGTGGGTACAACCAAATTCAGATTGCTCCTGAGGATCAGGATAAAACCACCTTCACTTGTCCCTGGGGAACGTTTGCCTACAGAGTGCTCCCCTTTGGTTTATGTAACGCACCAGCAATGTTTCAAAGAGCTGTAATTGGCATATTCTCTGAATTAGTCAATGATACTATGGAAATCTTCATGGATGATTTTACTCCCTATGGCAGGGATTTTGAGGAAGCACTGGAAAATTTAAAGAAGGTTTTAATTCGCTGTGAACAGACTCAGCTCTCATTAAGCACTGAAAAGTTCCATATGATGATGAGTGAGGGGGTGGTATTAGGGCATTTTATCTCTGCCAATGGCATTCAAGTAGACCCTGCAAAAATCAAGGTGATAAAGAATATACCTACCCCTTCAACTCAGAAAGAGGTGTGAAGTTTTCTAGGACATGCTGGATATTATCGAAGGTTCATAGAAAATTTCTCCAAACTGGATTCTCCTTTGTTCTCTCTGTTAATGAAGGATGCACAATTTGTGTGGAATACAGCATGCTAGACAGCATTTGATGAGCTTAAAGAGAAACTGTCTGCAGCTCCTATCTTACAGGGACCTAACTAGACCCAGCCCTTCCATATTTCTTCGGATGCCTCTGACACTGCCATTGGGGCAGTATTAGGACAGCAGGATGGTCAAGTACCTTACGCCATCTACTATGTTAGTAAAAACCTGGCCCCTACTGAACTTAATTATACTGTTACTAAAAAAGAATTCCTAGCTATTGTTTACTCTATCAATAAATTTTGACATTATATCACTGGGTATCCTACGTTTGTGCACACTGACCACGCTGCCATTAAATATTTAATGAACAAACCTTTTACCAATGCCAGAGTGACCAGATGGCTTTTGTTATTGCAGGAATTTGATATCACCATTATAGATAAACCTGGAAAAGAAAATGTCATTGCTGATTTTTTATCCCGTCTTACCAACAGTGATGATAGTTTTCCTGTTGAGGACTCTTTTCCAGATGAACATCTATTCGCACTTTCAGCTCACTCTCCCTGGTATGCATACATCACTAATTATTTGGTTGCAGGGAATCTCCCACCACATATTTCTAAACGAGAAAAAAGAAAAATCATTCAGCAGAGTCCTAGGTATTGTTGGCTAAAGGGTAATCTCTTTTACACAGGACCGGATCTTGAGATTAGGAGATGTGTAAGAGAAGACGAGATCTTTCCCATACTGAAGGCCTGTCATGATGAGCCTTGCAGGGGGTACTTTGCAGACAAAAGAACAGGGCATAAAGCATTGCAGATGGGATACTACTGGCTGACACTATTCAGGGATGCTAAAAGGTATGTTCAATCTTGTGAAAACTGCCAAAGGATGGGCCAGCCTAATAAAACAGATCAGATTCCTCTACAACCTCAGGTAGTAATTGAACCTTTTGATAGATGGGCACTAGACTTTGTTGGACCTATCAGTCCTCCTTCCAGACAGAAATTTTACATTTTGGTTTGTACTGATTATATGACCAAATGGGTGGAGGCTGTAGCTTTGGCTAAGGCTAACAACCAGGTGGTGATGGATTTTCTGTATAGTGAATTTTTTACCCGCTTTGGGGTACCAAAGGAAGTGGTTACCGATGGGGGACCGCAATTTATGTCACACCAATTTGAATCCTTGCTCCAGAAGTATCATGTGCAGCATAGGGTGGCTTCACCTTACCACCCCCAAGCCAATGTTCAGGTGGAGAGTACCAATAAAGTTATCGAAGCCATCCTGACCAAAACAGTTAAGAGTCATCGAAAGGATTGGGCTGACAGGCTTCCGGAAGCACTGTGGGCATATCGCATGACTTGGCGCAGCACTACAGTTTTTTCTCCATACGATTTAGTGTATGGAAAGAGTGCCATCTTTCCAATTGAGTTCGATATTAAAACCCTGAAGACAGCCACCGAAATGAATCTGGATGTAACAGAATCCCAGAGGAGAAGATTGAATCAATTAATTGAATTGGATGAGAAGCGGTTAGCTACAGTGGACCAGACTTTGTTGCTTCAGCAACAGATATCCAATTGGCATCACCAATTTATTAAAAAGAAAGTCTTCAGGGAGGGAGACTGGGCGTTACTCTATGACTCTAGATTCAAAAGGGATTTTAAAGGTAAATTACGTATAAGGTGGCTCGGTCCATACTTGGTTGACAGGGTCTTTGACAATGGCACTGTTCGTCTGGTGACCATTGATGATAACCGCATACCATTACTTTCTAATGGCCACAGACTGTGACTGTATCGTAATCCTATTTCGAAAGATGCATTCATTTCACAAATCACCGCCGATCTAGAGTATCAGCTGACACTAGGGAAGGAACTTCTCTCTGCCTCTGCCGACCCTTGAACTGTAAATTGCACTTTGAATCACTGTACATAAATAATAATAAAAATTCCTACTGTAGCGTATAATTATTTGTTTTCCTTTTTTCATTTGATCTTTTAGTTTGTTGTTGTTTTTCAAGAATTTGTAGGGTAGTGCCAGGAGAATGACCAGATTGGGCCTGTCGAACGAGAGTCATCTTCCTCTCCTTCCCTGCGCTGCATTTCCCTTTTTCCTCAAAATAAATTTCCTGGCGGCTGCAACATCTTTCCCGACAGCTGCAACATATTTCCCAGTGGCTGCGACATCTTTCTCTAGCAGTCGTGACCTTATTTTTCGACAGCCGTAACCTTTTCCCGATGACCAGAAAATCCTTTTTTCCCGGCAGTCATGACCCATTTCCCGGTGGCTGCAACATATTTTCTTGGCAACCGTAACCCATTTCCCGGCGGATGCAACATATTTCTCGGCGGCTGCAACATCTTTCTCCGGCAGCCGTGACCTTATTTTTTGACAGCCGTAACCTTTTCCCGATGACCAGAAAATCCTTTTTCCTGGTAGCCGTAACCCATTTCCCGGCGGCTGCAACATATTTTCCGACAGTCGCACCCATTTGCCGACAGCTGCAACATATTTGCTGGCGGCTGCAACATATTTGTCAACGGCTGTGACATATTTTCCGAGGGCCAGCAAATTTTTCCATGGTAGCCATGATTTTTCCTGCTACCGCCAATCTTTTTTTCCCGACGCCGTGAACCACTCTCGGTGGCTGCAACATCTTCTTTTCCAACTGCAATATCATTCTTGGAAACTGCAATTCTGCTCCATTTGGTGGCCATTTTTCAGCATTAAACACCGATTTCTTACAACCAGTGGTGGTAACTCCTGTGTTCATGAAAGACCTTGCTTCCACTACCAAATATGGCTCTCATTTATTCCACTCGTGCCGACCAACTCGGCATAATTTCGACCCCGGCGACGTGATGGTTTCTGTTTCACTCGCAGAAGGAATTATGGCATTATCCACATCATTATGATCACCTTAATAACAGTGCACGGGTTCAGCTTTGCAGCGTCAGCATTCGTACGTTCCACCATTCTCCGCAGGCTATCTGACACACCATCTCATGAGGTATGGCTTTGATTTTCACATGATTAAGTATTGATATGATTAACGATCTCAGTCGTACCTTCGTACATACTGCCATTATGGATTAATTCACCTTTCCCTCGTGCGACGTAAAAACTAATAACCGCCACCTTCCCCAATTTGGCATAAAAATTTCGAACCTCCCTCCGTGCTGAACTTTCCAAATTTGTCGTTTTTCTCAACATCTCCGCTCAGCACCTTGTGCATCCTCTACACTGCAACCTTAATTTTCAGACTCTGTAACTCTGCAGCCAGGTTTATGGGGATCACAGCTCACCATGAACCTTTGGATACACAGGAGCTTAGGAAAAATCCCGAAGTTCTGGCCATCTTTCAAGCTGCCGGCTGGCTCGAGTTCTTTGAGCGACTGGATGGCTTTAATCGGGGAGCAGCCCTGCAATTTGCCTTAAACCTCACAGATACTCACTTTGAGGTGTGGGGGCTATGCATAGAAGTCTCCAAAGCCATTATATCCAAGGTTACTACTATCCCGCGGGTGGGAAAGGCATGGTTTGGACGACGAGCTCCCGCAACGAGCAGACGGGAAGCATTTTTATGCGAGGGGGAGCAAGTTCAGTCATCCAGAAGAGGGATTGCACTATCTTCATTGCCGCGGCCATGGGATCAGGTTGCTATCTTCCTCAAAAAGTACATCACTTGTGAAGGTAGGTACCAAACTGTTTATAATTCCAACCTGCCCTTACTTTCTCATCTCCGCCATGGCATTTTATTGAACATCCCATACTATTTGCTCCATGACCTACGTCATATGGCGGCATTTTTCCAAGCCGCTAAGCACCCATTTGCCTCCCTGACCCACCATGGTCTCATCAAATTGATAATCTCAAGAACCCTTGCTCAGCATAATATAACTTGGGAACAATTCATTGTCCGAGCTTAGGAACCAACTCCCTTGTTGGGTGTCCAGATAGAACAGGAACAGGTTCTGCCACAACAGGAGGACCGGAGTTCCTCCAATATAGTTGGGGGGGGGGGATGAAACTATATCAGAAGAAGCGCAACCAGAGGCACATGTAGAGAAATTGGAGGAGAGTATACATAAAAACCTTGTGGAGAACATAGACAATAGGACAGCTCTGCCAGCAGAAGGTGAAACTGGACCAACACCAAGTGCTGCGACAGTTGAACTTGAAGATGACAGAGCTGGGGCAACTAAAGAAAATATCAAGCCAGTAACTATTGAATCCTCATATGAATGGGAAGGAGGAACCTTAATTGTGGAAGAACATCCTGAGGAGCAAGAAAACATTCCCTCGACCTCGGCTGTGAAACCCAACATCCCAGCTCCACAAAAGAAAACACCACAGAGGAGAAAGAAAAGATCGATTGATGCACTTAACATAACTTTTCCTATCAGAAGGAAAAGAACTAAAATAGCTGCAATAGCAGAGGCAACCAGAAAAAGATGGTCAACCCTAGAAGCACAGGTTGAGTTCCCAATCCTTACACCAAGGCCAAAGGATGCTCCACAAAGGCCAGTTGAGGAAGAACCTAGCATTGAAGGACTTTCAGAAGAAAACACATTATTAAAGGAGGAAGTCCAAGTACTTCAAAGGGAAGTGGAGATATGGAAGGAAACCTACAGAAAACAAGGTGAGAAGAAAATGTATACATTGGTGGAGGCTGCAGACCAGTTGGAGGGATTGAACTCTACCGAGCCTGGAAAGGACGATGAGTCTGTGATCTACCCTAACTGTGGGGAAATATTCAAAGAGACAGACCACAAGATTATAATGCGTACCTGCACAGTACCACAGTCAGCACCCACAACAGAGGAAAATGCAAAAAAAGAAGATGCTGCCACACAAGAACCAGCATCTTTAAACATCCTTGTTGAAGTTGCCACTAATTATGTGGCAGAGGAGAAAAAGGATGAAATCATGCATGATGTCAGGGACAAAGATTGCACTATAACCCCAAAATGCTCCCAGGACATAGAGATTGTAGAAGTCGAGCCACAAGCGCAGGGCATTGATAAACTTGAACAGGGGGCTGCAACACAAGAACTAGCAAACCTGAATATACTTGTCCAGTCGGCTGACCAAGTGGGAGAAGAACCTGGGATGGAGGACACTCTGGAACTAAATGAAGAGCTTTGCACTATAACCCTAGAATGTCCCCATGATGCAGAGCTCATAGAAGAAGAATTGCAACAGCAGGAGGATGAAGAGGTAAGCAAGGATGTTGTTACACAAGAACCAACATCCTTGGGAGTTGCAGCAGGGATTCCTGAAATTCAATTAGAAGATAACCCCGGGATGGATATCATACCTGATACACAGTGGAGCAAGGATGAAGAAGCCTCAGGTGACACTGAGATCCTTGAGGAAGAGCTGCACGAAGGGGAAGATATTCAATCTCAGAGGCAGGAGAACAAAGAAGACACTGTTACACAAGAACCAGTGTCTCTAAGAGTAATGAATGTATCTGCTGAAGAGAACCCAGGGGATGTTGCTGTTACACAAGAACCAGCAACACAATAATTGAATTCAAAAATGCAGGTTAACCAGGAGGAAGACACTGTCACACAAGAACCAGTGTCTCAAAAATCCATGGATGTAGTTGTTGATGTTGCTGTTACACACGAACCAGCAACACAAGAAATGTAGGTTGACCAGGAGGAAGACACTGTCACACAAGAACCAGTGTCTCAAAAATCCATGGATGCAACTATTGATGTTGCTGTTACACACGAACCAGCAACACAAGAAATGCAGGTTGACCAGGAGGAAGACACTGTCACACAAGAACCAGTGTCTCAAAAATCCATGGATGCAACTATTGATGTTACTGTTACACACGAACCAGCAACACAAGAAATGTAGGTTGACCAGGAGGAAGACACTGTCACACAAGAACCAGTGTCTCAAAAAGCCATGGATGCATCTGTTGATGTTGTTGTTACATACGAACTAGCAACACAAGAAATGCAGGTTGACCAGGAGGAAGACACTGTCACACAAGAACCAGTGTCTCAAAAATTCATGGATGCAGCTGTTGATGTTGCTGCTACACAAGAACCAGCAACTCTTGAACCAAATTCAGAAATGAAGGTTGAGGAAGAAGGAGACACTGTCACACAAGAACCAGTGTCCTCACAAGCCGTGAATGTAGCTGCTGAGGATAATCCAGGGGATGTTGCTGTTACACAA
Organism: Pseudotsuga menziesii; assembly: GCA_001517045.1. Lineage (NCBI taxonomy): Eukaryota > Viridiplantae > Streptophyta > Pinopsida > Pinales > Pinaceae > Pseudotsuga > Pseudotsuga menziesii. The sequence goes on from LPNX010054583.1 coordinate 799,626, forward strand.
GAACCAACAACTCTCATAGTAAATTTGGATATACCAGAGGACACTGCCCCACAAGATCCAGTGCTTCTACCCCTCGGAGATTTCATTAATTTGGACTCATAGCAAGAAAGGCATTATAAAAAGGAAATTTTAAACCTCACAACAGAAGTCTTAGCCCTGAAGTTGGAAGTGACCAAATGGAAAAGCCAGTTGGAGAAGCACCAGATGAGTATGATTGCTTTGAGTGAGCATAGAAAAATCATTAAAGCACTGGAAGAGAGGTGGGCTGAAGAATTTATGGCCCACAGAATTAGGGAAGAAGAGCTACAGAGAAAGTTGAAAGAATTGAAAAAGTTTCAGTCTATGCAGCAAGAAAAAGAACAGATGTACACACTCTCTCAAGAACTCATGGGCACCAAGAAACCCTCTTCCTCTTATCCAGTGTTCCTATTTGAGCAATTTGTCTGGTTTAAATTGAAGGCTATACAGGAGGGGAGATCGTTCGAAATCCAAAACTCAACAAAGTTATTGGAAACATTTTTTGGAAGCAATTTTGAGGAGCAGAACCTGCTGTGTGAATTATACCTGCATGAAATGGCTTGCCCCCTGGACCGCCACTCAAACCCTGTTCCATTCGCAGGGGATGTTTAGTTCAGAGCCTTTGCCTCTTTTGTGAGTAATCACCTTCAGTGGGAAAGGTCTTTTCAGACATTTTCCCATAATGAAGGCCATACTAACTTATGGATTCGAAGTGAACCCCAGAATCCTGGCATTCTTTTGGCACGGTACAGAAGTTTTCTTTCAAGACCTCCCCAGGCACAGCATATCATGAGACTGCAAGAAGAAGTGATCTCCACCTGCACCAATTATATTTCCAGGCATCAGCAAGTGGCATTGGAAGGAAGTAAACATAGATGGCAGGCTGCCTCTTCTGCACTTAGAAGCCAGGATCCTTACTGTTTCAAAAATTTCAAGTAGGCACTCTCCAGAGTCAAGGGTTATGTGGGAAGCATGAGGGAGTGTGGAGTTGATTGGTTGGGTTTTAAATTCAAATTTCCCCTCATTTGGTGGCCAGCAAAATCATATAATATAGATTTTTCCTTGACAAGGGCAAAGGAGCAGCGGTGCAGGAAGTATTGGGTTACTCATAGAGGCTTTTTAAAGGAAGATCAGATACCTGAGTTTCCCTACAACTTCTCCTCCGTCCATGAACACAGCTCAGTATAGGACTCGGACTCCAAATGATGTAGGTGGTTGCATCAGGACATGCAACAGGATAGTTGGGGGGATATGTTGAGCCTAGGAATTACCCCTTTTTGACCATCTTCAATCACCTTTTCTTCCCCCGTCTTACATCATTTAGCATTCTAATCAGACCTGTTGTCCTTACTTTCATCCCCAAACTACCAAAGTATGACTGATCATCGCTTTATCTTATTAATGCTTATAATTGTGATAATTAAAGCTGTGTATCTCTCAAATGTGCTAACATGTTATGATTTATGAAGGCAGTTTGAGATAAGTGGACTGCAGGTGGATGAGGGCTGAATAAATATCAAAGAAAGGGATATTCGCTGCTTAAAAGGACCCTCAGCCCGACCATCAATGAAGGCATGTGGTCTTAATGTAATATCCTAGACCGAGCTGTGACAGTGCAGCTATAATAGAACGCGCTACATCGCTGCTCGAATGTAATCGTGATCTGAAGAGATCGCTACTCCTGGGCAAGTCAACAGCCTTCCTGCATTTTCCATGTCATTATCATACCACGTTTTGTAACAGCCAGTATATTTAGGGCGCTTGAAGATCAGAGATCTTCATGGCTACCCTTTAATAGGATCGAAGGTTATGATTTGCATGTATAAATAGGAGAAGTTGTTTCGACCCAGGGGGTTGGCAGATAGATATTTCATACATTGTATCGACAGCAGAAGCAACCTGTAATCATTCTTTCTTTTAATACAAGGAGTTACCTCTGATTTAAGGGAGCTGTGCATTGTTCATCCAGTGTCTCTGTGTGAAGGTTGGACCTGCCTTCCGCAGAGATTACTGATTTAAAGTAGGATTTCTGAATTCATGGTTGTGTAATGCTTTGTTGATCATATTTCCTTTGTATGCAGTAGTAGTGTGGATTTACAGTATAGTTGGGATCCCAATTTCTTAAATATTGGTAATTGGCACAGAGTGATAGTTGATTGAATAGATAACTTCCCTTATGCAATTTGAGTGGTAGTTATACGCAGCTTGGTTCATCCTGTAGTTTCAGTTGTTATCCTATGAATCCATGCAATTTATCTTTCCTATTATGATTGTTGATTTTCATTCCTGCAAGTCAATTCCTTCGAATAGCTGAACTTAATCTTTTGCCATTGAATTTCTAGATTAATATTGAATTTATGTTTATGATTTTCAAGAGTAAGTAGATTGAATGGGCAGTTTAATTGTTCTGAGTTGTGAATAGGATTTCCTTTCTATCTGCAATTGTTGTTTGCATCTTAGATCATTTTTCTGATTTACAGGTAATTGAATTTGTAGTATTTAGAAGATGAAGAGGATTGCACAGATTCTGGGGATGAACATAGTTGTTAGAGGATAAGAGTGTTCAATTGCATTGATTTGGTGTTTAACGCATATACTGTGCATTTATCGTTTGAAATAAAAGACTTTCTCGGCTTGACAATAAATCTCGTATGCTCTGTGTGTGTTGATAATAATCTATCTGCATATAGGGTGCTCGACACTCATTGCATAGACCACAGGTGTTGAATGAGGATGCATCCACGACAATGAACAAGTACTCAGAATTGAATGTGATTGGCAGAGCTAAGTACCAACGCAATGATACCATATCAATTTCATAGCAGGTAGATCGGAATTGGAGGTGACGACATAAATTAAGTTGACGATAAGCAATAATCCTATGTTACCCTTACCGTAGATTTGATTTAACCTTCGAAAGTGGAGAGCCAAGCGCCATAATACAAATCATCAAATCAAAACTAGACTTTACAATATAGACCATGTTATGAAAATGAAGATTAAAATAACCATAGTAATATGGAATATAGTTCGGAGTCTGAAGGGTAAACTCAGGATAATGCATATTCACATAAATTATTAAGCCTCCAATGCTCTAGGACCTTGCCACACTTACATTGAACCAACCATGCACACCCATTAATTAACATCCGAATGAAACCTATGATAACGTGCCAAACCATACTATGATCAATCATCCAATTTCGCAACCTTATCAACATCTATAATAATAAAATCAAATAGAAAAATCAAGTGATAACTGTTTAGATAAGATTTCAAGATTAGGTTATGAGAAAAAGATATGGAAATTATTAATACTCATCCCTTGATTGTTAATGTAAATCCACCCAACATAATAACTTGATAATGGTGATTTTGTCAAATAATCTATAGTTTGCAAAGGTTGCTTAAAAACATAGAATTTCACTGATTCAGTAGCTCATAGAAAGTCATCATTTCAGTAGCTGGTGATTCATTAGATTTGTCCTGAGAAATTTGAACATTTCATCAAAACAAAATAGGATTTTGTTTGATGAAATGTGTTTTTTTTAAAGGCTGTTGAGCAATGGCACAACACAACACTATATTCAACAACATTGTTTGAAGAAGGCCGTAAACATATGCCTCCTGAAGACAATACTTGACCCGTAGGAGTATAAATCACCCAAGTAGCTGAAACTGAGTTTTGAGTGTGACGGCTAGCACCATCAGCGAATCCTATGTAAGTGGAAGACTCCATCGACATCTGCCATAAGAAACAAAAGCTAATCAACAAAACCAATCACCATAAGAAAACCTAACTATGTACAATAATATACAACAATCAGCCCTGGTTGAAGATCATGCATAGTATTTTTTAAGATAGAGCCCATTTCTAGGCTCCACCAAGTATGTCCCTTCATAATCTACCAACATATAGGTGCCCTTCTCTAACACATGTTTAACGACGTAAGGACCATGCCACATGGGATTAAAATTCCCTGCCCCCAAGGGTTCTTTAGCTTGATCCCACAACAATACCAAATCACCTTAACTAAACTTCCTCAGACAGACAAACTTATCATATTGGACCTTAACATGACGCTTATTTACTTCTAGAGCCACTAACGCATCTCGGCGCTGCTCATCAAGCTGCTCTAATTGGACCAAACACTCCTCCAATGTGGAAGTGTCTGGTAAAAGCTCTATAGCTAGCTTTAATGAAAGGATTTCACATTCAACCGGCAAGACAGACTCGACCCCATGTACAAGCTAATATGGAGAGAAACTGATGGCAGTCTTAACCGCGGTTCTATAGGCCCACAAAGCAGGATATAACATGATATGCCAATTCGTTTTGCTTTGCGCGATGGTTCATTGGAGAATGGACTTAAGTGATTTATTCACTGATTCAACCTATCCATTCACCTGAGGGTAATAAGAAGACGAGTGCTCCTACTTATACCCTAACTTTGAAGGCAACTCTTCCATCATTTTATTCTGAAAGTGTCTACCATGGTCAATGACAAGCTCTTACACAATGCCGAACCGATTAATAATTTGGTTGAAAACGAAATTCGCAGTTGTCTCACCGTCAAATTTAATCATGGGCATGGCCTCTGCCCATTTTGTGAAATAATCGACAGCCACTATAATGTGATGATGCCCCCCATCTGAAGCTGGGTTGCAATCCATGAATTCAAGCCCCCACTTGGTGAAGGGAATGGCAGTGATAATAGGATGTAATGGAGCAGGATGCAAGCACATATTGCATACAAACACCTAGAAAGGGTGACACTTCTTGACCGCATTGACACAATATTTGAAGGTTGACGACCGAAAATATCCTGCTCTCAAGATTTTTTGGGCTGTAGAAAGCCCAAATAAATGACCACCACATGCCCCTCCATGGAAATCATTTAGCACAACCTCAACCTCATCATGGGTTAAACAACGACGTAAAATGGAATCTATCCCACGGCAGTACAAAGTGTTATCCACTATAAGGTAGTTCTTAGCTACATGACATAATCGTCATCACCCATCCCGTGAAAGGTGAGTAGGGACCTTCAACATTTGAAAATATACAATGATATCCCCATACCATGGGTCCAAAGTTGATATAAGGAAAATATGCTCATCGATAAATGTATCCTCATAAACCTCCTCCTCCTCCACACTTGCAAAATCAGATATGAGCTCCATAAAGATCAACGATTTCTTCAATTTCACTGAAACGAATTCGAGATCAAACTCTTGTAAAATAACAATCTATTTATTGTATTTTCCCCCAATCATCCTTCTAGTGAGGATGAACTGAAACAAATTGACATGAGCTACCACCAAGGTCTAGCGAAGGAGAATGTAATGTCTCAATCTTTGAACCACATGAATGGTGGCCAAGGCAAGTTTCTCCACATGGGAATAATAGATTTCCACATCAATAAGGTTTCGGCTCAAATAATATATGACATGCTCGTGGAGCTCCTCATCCTCCTAAACCAAAACCATACCAACCGTCTCTATGGACATGGACACATAAATCAAAAAATCGTGGCTATATTCAGGTGGACTAAGCATGGGGGTTGATGCTAAGGCTTTCTTAAGAGCATCAAAGGACTCTTGGGATCGCTCATCCCAGCAAAAGGTAATGTCCTTCTTTAAAAGACGCATAAATCCTTTAGTCAAATTGGCAAAATTAACCACGAATCTCGGCAAGAAATTTTCCATGCCTTGCAAACACTGAAGATGTCTAATATTACATGGGGGATACAATTGAAGTATTGCCTCAACCTTTAAGGGATCGACTCTTATACCCTCCTTGGATACAATGAACCCTAGCAAGCGACCAACAGTTACACAAAAGATGCACTTATGAGGATTTAACCTAAAATGATAATGGCGGCATCTTTCAAATACTAATCTCAAATGATATGGATGATGCACTCTCAGACAAGAATGAGTAGCAAGGTCATCCAAATACACTTCGATAATCATTTTGAGATCATGAAAAATTAAGGTCACAGCCCGCTAAAATGTAGCTCTAGCGTTTTTAAGACCGAAAGGCATCTTCTAATATGCAAAAGTACCCCAAGGACAAATAAATGCAGTTTTATGTTGTTCCTTGGGTTTGATCTGAATCTAATTATACTGGAAAAACCATCCATGAAGGAGAATACCTCGCTTCCCTCACACTCATCCAAAATCTGATCAATAAATGGTGTGGAAAAATTATCCTTAGGACAAGCACAATTTAAATCATGGAAATCGGTGCATATACGGATCGGTCCCTGCTTCTTATCAACCGGAACGGGATTTGAAACCCACTTCATCAAGGGAACGAGATAGATAAAACCGGATTTTAACAATTTCTCTATCTAAGCCTTAATAGTGGGTGATTTTCTAGGATTCACGGCACGCAAACATTGCTGAACCGACTTCGCATCCGGATAGGTCTTAATCTCACGTTCGACAATACGAGGGTCAATACTTGGCATTTCTTCGTATTAACAAGAAAATATGTCACAAAACTCTTTAAAACTCTTGGTATACTCCTTGATCTCATCAAGGGAACAATCTGCCCCAATGTAGATGTTCTCAACTTTGCCAGGGTCACAATAAATATTGATCGAAATAGTAGGTGATAAATTCTCCATGTTCCCATTAGCCATCTGACTAGGAGAGCTCAATGGAACCACAACATTACCAATCTTCTTGCTAAGAATCTCCCTAAATTCCTCACGCTCCATACGGTCAAGCTTGGGAAGAAAATATGATCTATGATGTAACTCTTCCCAAGGTGGTTCAACCCCAGACATGGCCTCAATAATGGATTCATCCGATGGAAAAACATCGTCAACGAAATCATGTGCTTGAGAGGACTGTGACTGCCCATGCAGGAAGCACATACAGGTCCCTCTCCTTCGTCTATGAAGAGGAAAGACTAGCCTCTGCAACACAATAAAGATTCGCTTGATACGCTATCATCGCTGTAGGTAACGGCACATCTGTTTCGATAGGTCCATTTGAAGGAATTGGTGAAGGAAGAATCCAAGGATCTTCCATATGGGTAGCGAGAAAAGACATCGAATTCAACGAGGACAAAGCCCCACCAAAACTAGATCCGATCAAAAGAATGGGCATAGGATAGCTAAAGGTTCCCATAAGAGATGGATACATACCCACACCCACACTCCCAGTTGTCGGTTGAGAATGATCGATAATCGGGATAGAAGCTCTTGATGATGCACTAACACTCAGATTACAGAATGATGTCTAATCAGTCGTAATGATCTTCCCATTAAATGGGAAGCATACTGTTGAAAAGAGAGAATAGGATATGGCTTGCATACTATACATCCAATTCCATCCCAGCAAAAGATTGTAGTTAAGGGGTGCATCAACCACCTCGACCTCGATCGCAATGGTCTTCCCTCCCAATTGGACCTTAAGAGAAGGAATAATCCTGTGCACCCGAAATGATCTACCATCAAAGGTAGTCAACATAGTAGTGGATTGAGACAACTCAGGAGAACCCAAGGTCCCAAACCCTTCCAACATGACAAAGACATCACGGAAGCAGCAACGCCTTCATCAATCATAGTGAATTTGACGGTCATATTAAGACACTCTACATGAATCAAAAGAGACATGTAGTAAGGCAAGCAAGGCTATAGTCCCATGGTTTCAAATTTGATAATGGAAGAAGAGTTATCATCATTAACCCCAAGAGCAGAAAGTAAGGCTTTCCTTTGTGTAGGACAACCCTGAAGTACTTCAAGCGCGGACATTGCACAAGAAGTTTGGCCCAAATCCTCGACAAAGGAATAGTTCTGGGCAGCTCGGGCATTAGGATTGTGCCCTAAATGATTCAGGACTCCCTTAGGAATGTGAGGTGGAACTTCAGTTTTATCCATAAGGTTTTCGATATGCAAAGGGATCTTGGGTGGAGAGGGTTCTTTCCCAAGGTCTAGTTGTGACGAATCATAATCCTTCGCACAAGTCACAACCTTAGTAACACGTACCATGTTGATGCAACCATGACCAGTATTGGCTTCCAGCGGATTTTGATCCACCCAATGCACAATGAGGATCATTGGTCCTCGAGTTCATATTTTGATTATGGGGTAAAGGATTAGTTAGCACAGCTGGGCCCTGTGCTATGAATCTCAAGGCATCTTCCATATGAGGGTACAAGTGAGTGAGGTGGTCCTCCTTACACAACATGCAAGGAAACTTTACCTTATGTTTAGACTTCTTGTCCCCCCCAGCATTACAAGCATTCTTGTCATTAAAATTAGCAGTTTCATTCTTGTTCCCACCCTTATGATTATTTTTACCCTTTTTCTTATTCCTTTCGGGCTGCTGGTTGCCCTTCTGGTCCGATGATTGCATGGAAAGTACACTCGCCATTTGGGTGGGTTGAGATGAAGCCGTGGCTTGTCCTGGAGCGGATTGATTAATAGACAATTGGCTCACTTGTTTCACAACCGAATCCACAGGTTTGGTACTTGTACAACCCACAATGCCAGTGGCATCTGGTCCAAGCTTGATCTTGCGATCGAAACTATATTGCAGAGTGTTAGGTATAATCTCATACAAAAGTCTGGATTGAGTGTAGATCAAATCCAACTCTTGTGCCCTAAATATTGCTCGTTCCTCATTTTGGAATCTAGATGTAGAAAAATCATTCACAATGTAAGAGAACAACGACTTGAGGAACCACTCAAGGATAAATTCCAGTGGTATAAATGCTTTAATCAACCACTTTCATCTACGCCACTCTTGAATATGATCCGAGATATGTGTGGCTTTGTCTTGTCAAAAAGTCGACAAGATTTTTGTACCAATGTCGTAACGCACGGGTAGCTGAAAGTGATTGAGGAAAGTCATGGCAAGGTCATCAAATAAAATGAATGCCCCCCTTGGTAACACTATATATCATTCCGTTGCAGGCCCGGTGAGGGTGCATTGAAATAGCCTCAAACATATTGAATCATCATGTAAGGAATTGGAAGAGCACCAAAGGTGAAAAGTAGTGACATGCTCACTAGGATCTTCTCTAGCTTTTCCCTCAAACTTGGGAATGTCCAAAGGAAGCTTGTTAGGGATGGACAGCCAAGTTAGGTCATGATATACCAAATCATTCATAAGTCTCGATAAGTCAAGTAAGTTCAACGTTGCGAGGAAAGGGAGCCTAGGTTGATCCGGTCTATGCCACGCTCCCTGATAGTTATGGTTCATGTAAGGCTGATTGCTATAAATACCATGGCCTTGGCCATAATATCCTCCTCCCATTTGACCCATATAGGGATGCATGGAAGCATTATGATGTGGTGTACCTTGACTATGTAGTGCTACAAAGCCATAATTGGAAGATTAAGTAGGTTGTTGATACCTGTACCCATAGGTTTGATAGTTCTGTCCATACTACGGTCCATAAGACTATCCATGAGAATCTCCATAAGGTGTCCCATGGGATGTCCCATGAGAAGCTCCATAGTTAGGGATATGGAGAACTCCTTGCGATGGACCATTAGATGATCCAGAAATAGGAATATGAACTCTCGAGACAACGGGAGGTACTTGACTCTAAGATACTACTGTGTGAGCAATTGCAATACGAACATGGCTAGTAGTGATATTCTGGCCCAAAGGACCACGTGAATGAGGGGGAGGAAGGTTTGTCAAAAATGCATTCGAAGGAGTAGGGGTCGAGGACGAAGGGACCTGTGAAGGGATGTAAGTGGTGTTCCCTATGGTCACTCGTCTCGGTTCTGGTATCCACATATGACTACTAACACTAGGTCTAGGGTGGAAATGTGAGGTAACTTCCACCACTGGGATGGAAGGTGCAATGTGACTAGTGCTCCCAAATATCTCTGCATGGAAAGGAATAGGAGTGCCCCCAGGCATAGTGCTAGGTTCAACTTCTGACTCGACATGATGTGCTGGATCGGGTGCAGGGATATCAGACATGCCATAATGAACATGACTAGTGCTTGTGGGTTCATGATGAGTCTCATCGCCTGGAAAACAAAACCAGTGACATGTGAATGAGGGATCATGACCAGAATGTGAAGGTATTTCCAGTGAGGATCATATATGGGAGTAGAATCTACATCCCCAACCTCATGAGGTGGAGAATACATCTCAAGAATATCATCCTCATGATCTCCCATCATGTGTGAATCAAAGTGAGAATTAGTCTGCTCAGACTGTTTGTTTCTCTCTCCCAAAGGAGGAGAAGAGGTGGAAGGTGGAAGTCCTTCTAAACGATGAGAACGGCAAAGTGTCGTGCCTAGATCCACACTGACTCAGAAATGAAAAAGACTCGATCTAATTATGCAAACCCTAGGCAAACTAGCATGCACATAGCATACACCTATAAATGTAAAGCCAAATCACAAGCAAACAAGGGTAGGATATGTGAGCTCCCAAATGAAGCAGGTATGTCTCACCTAGGAGAGGCTTGAAACTCCCATACACAACAAGCGGAGGTTCGTAACCAATTATAGTGGCCCTCAGCTTCAATGCATATATAGAATGTGTTGTCTGACCCCTACCTAGCCATGACACCTACAGAATAACATATGTGAAGTACCCCCTTGATAACCTAGGTAAGGAAACTAAGTTCACCTCAATATAATCAATGCTTAGGTGAACAGTCGCAGGCGGGATTGACCGTATGGGTAGGGTAGAAAAGTCTAAAACTCTTGAAAGAGCCCCCAGATACGAATACAATCTTGGAATTCTGGTGCTACTTAGTTATGACTAGGGGTCATCCTAATCAATAACCGCTCACACTGCCTCATGCTTAACTCCCTTGTAAGACGAGGATCCTGAGAAACACTAATTATATAAAGGAATTTCACACTCTCACCTGGATAGACACATAAATGTTTTGTTTAGTGGTCTTTGAGAATTTACTCACAATGAACTACTCCAAGACCCTAAAACCTAATCTTGTTATTGCACCTTATAAAAGAAAAGAGTGTAATTCATTTTATTATGCGTTGATTTTAATTCTCTTATTACTCAAAAGGGAAAATGGTCGTGCAACTAATGATGTTTTGACACAACAAGAAGTAAAATGCACACCTAACAATCAATGCAAATGTACTATGTCAACTGAAAAATGGGGTATGCTACTACGTGAAATGAAAAAAAATTCTTCAAATTAATATACAATAATTCCTATATGAAAATCTGACTAATACTCTCCAAGCAAACCTAGTGCAAGTACCATGCAAAAAGCAAAATGCAACAATGCATAATGATGCAAAAATCAAATGTTTTTGTATTTTTTGAATTAAAATGAGATAAAAGGAAAAAGTATGACTCTACAACCCCCACACTCTGCAAGCAGTACCAGACAGCACCCAAGCAAAGCACTAAGGTAAAAGAGACCTAATGCACTAATCCAAAAACAAAAAAATAGAAAATGAAATGACAAGAACATTTCCAAAAATTTAAACTAAAAAGTGTCTCCGGTTAGAAACAGAGGTGTATACAGACTCCAGAAGCATCAAAGAAGACTCAGCAATCATCCAAATTCACCCAGCAACACTTAATATACCCCAAAAAGGAAAAACTCGGGGCATACGCAACTATGTGTATAAAATATGCGTATATACGTGGCTATTCTAGTAAAAACCGTGTGTACACGTGACTGTGAAGACAAAACTCGCATACAGGAAGAAAAAGAGATAAAAAGAAGGTAAACAGACAAGCTGAGACAAAATTCACTTCTATCAGACACTACTAGGCACACTTGCCCCCAGACCTGACTCAGAAATAGAGAAATCAAAGCAATTCAAGAACATTGAATGTCGATAAAACCTCCAAAGGAAATGACTAGGAACTCCCCAGTATGGTCGCCAATTATGTTACGGAGAAAACTTCCTATGGCTTGGGGTACCACAACAGACAGAGTAACTGCAGAAATCAATCCCTTCCCAATATGAAAGAGAAATAAACATCTAACACTAAAGGATCTCGAAACATACCTTATTCTAGATGGTTGATGTAGATCCCCGTTGAGCTTTGCCAATCTCGCTTGTGTTAGCAATTTGCTCTCTCAACAATCAGCAAACAAGACAAGCATGCTATATAATAGTGTTATACCTACTCTAGCATATATAATCGATAACATATAAGCATTTAAAATCATCCATGGATTCAATATTCATTTAAATACACATTATTGGACAGGAAAAGATATTTCTATTAATATAAATCAGAGATTACAAGAATGACCACCTCTGTCGGCACATCTGCGAACCGGAGAAAATGAGTCCTCCACCTGGGCCTCCACCACTTCAATCCTCCATCTCTTGAGAGCAAGCTCACAAGCAAAGGTAGTCTTGGGAAGAACACAAAGTGCTCTAAGGGACAAAGGGATGCAGACTCAAGTATAAGCTTTGACAACAATGGACTATAGTTTTATTTCTCTTCAATGTATCCAAAGGGTTCCCTATATAGTGCCTCAATGGGGTAATGGAAGTTCAAATCCGAATGATCTCAAGGCATATGGAAGGCCAAGAGATAAGTGACTCGACTCCACATCAAGGAAATCTCCAAAACTATTTGGCCTTTTGCACACATCCTGATGTATGCGGGTTTGAGGGTCATATCCGCGTATATACGCGAGAATAGGTTTAAAAGTCACATATGGAAAATAATGCATGTTTCTAGGGATGATATTTGAAAAGGTACAAAAATGGTCCATGGTGTCCAAAGAGTCTACAGAGGGATAGGGAAGGCCATAACTGTATGATCCACCATGTGTGGTAAAATCAGTTGTAACACTCGCTGAACCCCAAAATGCCTAAAATAGAGGTGGAAAGATACCCATGGGAAGTGTTGAAATGTTAGCATATCAATGAAATGTGTGTGACATGTAAGGGCATGCCTGCATAAGTATGTAAGCACCCACACATGAATACTCTATGCATGTGACATGTAAGGACATGCTCGCATAATGAATGTATCAACAGTCATCTAGTAAATTCATAAAAGGTAACCATGCATCAATGAAATATTTTGAATACATTTAAATTCCACACTTAATGGACATAATTCCAACAAGTATTGCATTATGCATGCAAGAGTAAGATAAAATTCCTACAACTCGTTAAACATGCCCACAGGGTAATAGATAAATTCCCATTGAACCCAAAGATGGCTGAAATAGAGTTGGAAAGATGTCTGCAGGAGGTGTTGAAATGTCAGCAGATCATTGAAATTCTCGTGACATGTAAGGACATACCCGCATAGGTATGCAAGAACCCACACATGAAGACTATATGCTCATGACATGTAAGGACATTCCCACATAATTAATGTATCAACAGTCATCTAGTAAATTCATAAAAGGTAAGCATGCATCAATGACAACATGACAATGTTGCTTCACTTTATTTCCTTTTCTCAACATGCTGCAGACATTTTTCCAAATCAACTCCTTATCTAATTTAGAGAATTGATGTAAATGTATTGTGCAACTTAAATGTGGGCATATTTAACTAGATGCGGTCATTTTTAGTGCACCTATGATGCCATGATCAAGCATACAATTAAAACAAATCAAGGACTTAAGGAAATTCATCTCGATCCAAGTGGTCAGACAATAAGAATATATTTATAAGCTCAGGATTCCCATAAAAACTTTACTTTAGCTTTACCTTTCGAGTTTTTAACTTTATCATTGAAATTCCCGTGACATGTAAGTACATGCCTGCATAGTGAATGTATCAACAATCATCTAGTAAATTTGTAAAAGGTAAGCATGAATGATAACATCACAATGTTGCTTCACTTTATTTTATTTTCTTTATCTATCCATACTGCTCCCCCTATCAATATGTAGAATAATTTCTCCTCCTGAAACCTTGATGGCCTGTTCATATCAACATATGTAATTTGTCTCACATATATCTTCAGAATCAATGAAAAGTAATATCTCACAAATGTAGATTTCCGTAAACACATTATATCTAATTTCTTTCTCCATTTTACTTCATCTATTGTTATGGCTTCCTGTGGGAATTTTTTAGCTTTTTGTACATTTTTGCAGGAATTTGTCTAGACCTATGTGCATATGTTTGAGGATTGCTGGAATTTTATAAGGTAGTGCAGGAATTTTCAAACTGGCTGCGGGCATTTCTCCAAATCAACTGCTTATCCAATCTAGAAAATTGATTTAAATGTATTCTGCAACTTAAATGTATTTACTTGCAGACTGAGTGTCTGCAAGTGAATATGGAAATCACCTCCTATGTCCTCATAACTGGAACGCTCTAAACAATAAAGGTTCCAATGCAACATAATTAGGAAACTTATTAAGAGGATGGCTAACCCCCCCCAAAAAAAGACTCGAGCTCTCATACTTGCTCTTGTGCCTCTTGTAATCTGTATGTAACCTATTTGGTTCCTTTGACTGGACTATAAGGAAAAATCGTATCTATAATTGTGATAGAATTTGACTATCCATACCTGATTTATTTGGAATAAATGGATGAATATTTGGGGCAGCAAGCTTCTCTACCTCGTCAATGTCTATTGGAGACCCCGGAGGCTTAGGGGACCTTGCATCCTGATTAAATTTGACATCTTGACATACACATATATTATGTAGGGATTGAATGTAAACTTTGGAGGCCTTAGAAGTCTTTCCATATCCCACATAAATTTCATTCAAACTAGAGGGTTTGAACCTAGTTAGTGTTTATAAGGGTAATGATGGAACCCTGCTAACCTCTCTTGGTACCATACTGGTAATATAGGATGGGTTCAATTTTAGACTTGTTGTGCTTACTGGTACCCTAAAAGGCATCTGATACATCCTATACATCCATCAATAGTCCAGTCAAGGCATGGATATCCTGCACATGAATTGGATAAGCCATCTCTAGCCACAAGGTGTTCCCATGCACTCTACTAATAAGGAACTTGGTGCATCTAACAGTTTCCCTAGTGGTTCCAAATACTAGTAGGTAAAGTAGATATCATTGTGACAGAGACCACATTTTAGAAGGGGTACACCATCAAAGAACAGAGACACTAGTCTTTAGAAAGTTTGCATAGTGTAGATCTTCCATGTAGGTCTATATAAGTGACCATGCAGGCTCCACACAAGTCTCATAATTAATGTCGATGGGTAACATATGGAGGTTGGTGAGGTGTTTGAGACTAGTTATTTTAAACTATAATTCGCAGCAAAGATTGTACTTCAAATCTAGGCATACCTCTAGGATTTTACAATGATGTTGGTAGGTAACAAATATTAGAGACTAAATGTCCTCCTCGAAACCGATGTCCTCCTCGAAACTGTATAGGATAGAATATATATTTCAAGAACATAGCTTATTACTTATTAGTATAGGATTTATTTAAGTCTTGAGAAATATTATTAGGAAGAAAAATAAGAAAATGGCACACATGCATCCTCAAATGATTGAGAAACATCCATCCAACCCAAATCTCCTACTTTCAATGGCATCCTTCTATCATATCTTACCTCCATTTTTTCACCTCATAAAACTTAACATGTGCAATATTTCAGCTCTATATTATGCTACCTCGTAATATGAAGTTTGAACCATTCCCAGCCTAGAAGAAATGACATTATCATGATTAGCCATCAATAAATAGAGTTTGAAAACACCTTATTTTGTTAGATGGGATAGATTCAGAATGTCTCATAATGGTAGCATCTCCACTGGATGGCATCAAAGGACTAAACACTATGCTCCAAGGTATGAATCATCCCTCACAAAATCACCTCATGGGCTTCCATCTCCATGTCCTCCTTCCACTGATGGTAGTTGAAAGGAGTGAGAATCTCCATAGGAGGGTTTCACATGCCCCAATTTTGCAAAAATAATATTATCATATTTGATTTTATTTCAAGACAATATGTTAAATTTTATGCTAAGTTTTAATTGATGACTCAGCAGATTAAAGGATGTTGAATGTAATTCTGAATATTTTAATTATAAATAAATAAAAGTGGAGACAACAGCTTGGGAGAGCTGTTGAAAGAGTGTTTACTGGTCAAGTTGGTGGAGGAGACTGGGTGGAGAGAAAATAGACAAGTGGAAGCACCCTAAAACACTTCCAACTGTTGCAGGTGGCAACCTCCCTACATTTGGGGTCAGGATCCCCCAAGAAAGTGGGATCAAAGCAGGTGGCTCAAGTAATGACAACTGAGACCTAGGAAATCTTGATAAAAATGCCCATTGAAGAGAGCTAAGGCTACTCATTCCAGGGATGTGTTCATTCAGGTGAATGTACTTCAGAGGATTTCATTGGGAAGGAAATTTGTGGAAGGTTTTTCAGGGGTTAACTGTAAAATTGATCTAGTGCATCTTTTCAACTGAAGGATCTTACTGCTGAGTGCAGAGTGAATACTGAGTCATTGGACTAGTATATTGTTGCTTGCTCCACTAGTTCTCAGCCAAGGAGACCAGGAACAGGCTCAGGGGTCCTGAGGAGATGTTATTTGAGCGCTTTCCAGGAGTTGGTAGGGAGGAACGACCTCCCAACGCTATTGTTGTCCAGCTTAATCGGGTTCTACAGTCTTTTAATTTTATTGTGTTAAATGTTAAAATGTTAGTCTGAATGATTATTGAGTGTTAAATATTATTTGTGATTTGATAAGAGTTAGTAATCTTTTAGTGTTTGAGAAACTGATTTTGAAATTGATGAAAAGTAATCCTAACCTGTGTTTTTTCACATCTTGAGTGGACCAGACTATACTCCAGCATAGGCAGTGTATTTAAATAGATGATGGACATGATAGAAATCTGAAATGAACTGAATTATTATGCAGTAATTTATTTCTGTATGTAGTTGTTATCACAAAAGAATAATATCATGTTAGTTAAGTTTATTGTTAACCAGATTGTTGTTGTAAGAATGTTAGAAAAGAAATAGCCATAATACTTTATAGATAGCAGGTTATTATTTTATCAAGTTATTCAAGTAGATAAGTTATTACTTTTACACGGTACTTATTTTGTAAATTATATTAGTAACCTATAACAGAGACAGAAGAAATAACTTAGATAAACATTTATTTTATTCTGTGAAGGAAAGAAATAACTTACCCATAGCCAGAGTGTCGACCCTTTACTTGAAAATACTTGCTGCAAGGAGAGGTGCTAACTGTCACCTGCAAAGAGGAAAACCAACGTTAATTAAAATATGCTTACATAACTGTATACTGAATTAAAGTTTAGTTTCAAAAACTTAAAAAAACAATTTCGTTACCTGGAAGTGAAAGTTATATAGCCACGAAGAAACAACAGCACTGCCATCAACGAAACCAAAAGCCAAACCTTCATCCTAGCAGTGATAGAGACGATGGAGACGCATGCACAAGCCACTGCCAGCAGCAGGAAGAAGAAGTATGGGAAACGGCCAAGCAACAACTAGACAGCGAAGCTGGAACTATCACCCACAATGCAAGGCATGAGAACAAGACTCTTAAACCCTAAGACGAGGACAGTGCCATAGCAGCAGCAAGCAAACTTTAAAAATTATCTCTGCAGGCAGGCCACGGAGGAATGAGCAAGAAGCCACTCATAGGCTGAAAGTCATATGCCAAGACTCTCTACAAACCCATTCAAAGGTAAAACTCACAGTGCACAACAAGAGTTTGACAACAAAGAAGGTAAACTGAAACAATTAAAATAGGACTCGGAGCTCATGTGGAGCTCATCTAATAAATAGTAGCCGGTAACATGGCCACCATGAAAATGGTTGCAAAGCTGCCCAAAGGCCCTAGAACTACGAAGGTAAATAAAAAAGAGTAGGGTTACAACATTTTTTATACTTTCGACACTTGGCCAGGAGAAGACCACGTGGTCACTTAAATTTTTACCCATGCAGTGGGTCGTCGCAATAGTCACCTGCATGCAATGATTTACAACAATTTTTATATTAATACATGAACAATCATGCAAGAACTATATTGATCAAATGTTTATAAGGTCCCGCAATCATATAATATGTGTCAACATATTCTTACTTGGGCATATAAAACAAGAACCCTCGGATCGTTGAAAAACTTAAGATATAGTAATCATGTAGTTTGAAACTATTATGATTGCCATGTTTATCCACGTTAAACTATACTTTGACCTAGAAACTGATGCCACCTTTTAACTTCAGTTTTGCTCGAAATAATTCATGCATGAAAACTTACATCATCATTAACCATATGTCCATTATATCGTAGCATCGATATTATATTATGGATATTGGTAAACCTTGTTTTTATTCGTTGACCTTGATTTGTGTAGAAATCATATGTTGTTTTGGGATATACCAAGTAAAATTTTTATAATCACCTAACAAACTATAGTATTCTATAAATAGAAAACATTATAGTCTATGCATGGCTAATCTCGTTTCTAACAACATTTAAGTTGTGACATTTATAAATTTACACAACATAGTATTAGTAGAATCATGAACTCTATTAATTTTACTTGTTTATAACTTTGAATTAATTATAGACTTGTATATCTAATAAACAAGATAGTTTATGCATGGTTGTGAGTCTCATAGAAACCAATAAATCAGTTGGTGGCCAAAAATAATAATTTTGGCTAAGTGTAAAAATGAGAACACTTCTATAAATTCTTTGACATAGCTCAGGTCAACGAGACTTTAATAGATTTTGGTTATTTTCACAACATGGCATTTAATATTATATTCACCATTCCCTTTGAACAGTAAAATGGTTTTAGGAGTATCTGGTGTTTAGCATGGAGTAGTAAGTCAATCTTTCTCGAAAGCATCAACCTCAATAAACTATTGTGAACAGTAACTTAAATACAAGTGAAGTATTATAGAAAAGTAAGAAACTGAATTAGAATAATACTATTGGAGTTTAAAGCCTTTAGAACCCCATGTTTCAATGTAATGTTAAGAACTTACAGGAAGTAATCTTCATTGCGGAAGGTAAATGTCGAGAATTTGGTTATAATAATATTATAAGTTGATAATGTATAAATATTGATAGATCAATCATTATGGCATTACAGGTTATGCACTCTAAAGTAGAAGTCACTTACAACTAAGATCACAAGTTGAGAACCAAAGAAACTCAATTACTTGTATTTCGTTACAAGAACAACTAAAGGAAACAAAACTGTTTACCTCATGGAAGTAGTTTGAAATATAATAGCTTATTTACTAAGCTCGTAATTGCAAAAATAAATATTGCTGGTTACTTTATGAAATCTAAAGCGTTATCTCATTCAATCATACCTGTAAAACCTGTAAGAACAAGTAATCTTTCTGCGTTAGCATAAATGCTAAGTAAGCCCAGGATTTCAAATCAGATTCCACCTACTTGTCATAAATAAAATTCATCAGTAAACTGAATGTAGAAATAATGCACAAGTTAAACTTAATCTCATTTCAAAAAGGAAACTGCTTAAATAACATAATTAAGATTATGTAAAATTAATCTATTAACTGTTTCTTTTATTGCTAACCTTTAGCTGTTAGTAAACCGCGGCTTCAGCATTTTATGTTAATACAAAAATTTTAAATTTTTGGGAAAATTTGGGGTTTTGACATGCGGTATCAAAGCACAAGGTTCAAACACTAGGCCTTGATGAAGCCCAACTAGCTTTTAGGAAATAGTAAATTGAATTATTATGCTGACGTATTTTCTTTTAAATGTTATTCAACAGAGAATTGTTTTCTCAATTTTAACAGACAGGTATGAAAATGCTGGAAGAATATGCAGAGTAGGAATCTCTAGTTACTAAAACAGGAAATTTACCAAGAGATCCTATACCGGAGGATTTAAATACCAATTCCTCAAAATTGTTACAAACTGTAAAAGATCTAAAATCTGAAATGGAGTCTGTAAAGCAAGAAAATGAAAGGATTCTGAGGGCTCAAGAAGAGTTGAATCAGATCCTACCTGAAAAGTTTCAAACTGAGGGTAGGGGTAGAAGAACAGAATCAGAAGATACAAGTCATCAACGTAAATCTAAAAATATGAAACATACTAAAACTGAAAGTAGTACATCTTCTGAGGTGTTTGGCGAACAACAAAATTACCATTCTACTAGTGACAGTAGTGATGATAATCAGTACACTAAAAAGAGGAAATACAAATCTTATGAGGAGATTTCCGGAGAACTCAAAAAGATAAAACCACCAACCTGCAATGGAGAGACTGAGAAGGGGGAGGAAGCTAAATCCTGGTTATCTGGGATGAATAAATACTTCCAAATATATAACTATTCTAACCAGTTAAAGGCTAGAATGGCTATTTATAACCTCTCAGGAAAGGCTGACATTTGGTGGCAGGACTTGAAAAGAGTTAAGGGAATAAAAGAATTTTATGAGCTAAAGTTAGGATTAATGACAATGAAAGACTTGAACAGCATGTTCTTAAGTCTACTTAGGTATGTACCATACCTTGTAGATGAGAAACCAAAGGTACAGTGATTCCTCAGCTGTCTATCTTACCATATTAAGGATAGGATTGAATATCACAATCCAAATACTTTGGAAGAAGCTATGAGGAAAGATAACTTATTTTTTGAGCAAAATCGAAAGAAGGAAAGCTTGGCCAACTGGAAAGCTAAGAAAAATAATAACTAGTATGAACAAAAGAAGAAGTATTTTGTGCCCAACAAAAATTCTAAGAGCAATAAGGCAAGAAATTATTCTAATAATAATAACTTCCAAGGAAATAAGAACAATACACCTAGCAATCAGAATAATTCTAAGGGTAAGGAATTTGCTAATAATCATGGAAATTTTACCAAGAACTTTGAGCGCAAAGAGCCTATAAAGTATTGGTAGTGTAATGGCCCACACTATGCTTCAGTCTATCCTAATTAGAAGAAGATTGTTAGCAATATTCATACCATACAGGAGGAGATGACCATTGGGGAACTAGCGAGGACCATGCTCAGAATCAATGCAGCCTTGGATAATCGGCAGGCTGAATATCAGACTTCCATAGTGGAAGTAGAAGGTATGATAAATCAAACCCTGGTAACTATTTTAATTGATCCAGGAGCTAGTCTTAGTTATATTGCACCTAAAATAGCAGAAAAATATAAGTTATCTGTTGAAAATTTTGAGAATTCTTGGTTGGTTCAGTTAGCCACTGGTGCTAAAAGAAAGGTAACTTGTTTTGTAAAAGAATGTGCAGTAGTTATGGATCATTTTGAAATTGTTATCAAGCTTAATGTTTTTCCTCTTGGTTCTTATGATTTGTTTATTGGTATGGACTGGTTAGAAAAACATAGAGTAATTCTAAATTTTTATGATAAAACCTTCACATGTTTAAATAGTGACGGAAAACTAGTAAGTGTTAAAGGAATCCCTAGAAAAACCACCATAAGGCAAATTTCTCCCTACAGCTTAAGAGAGTTGTTAGGAAGGGATGTAAATCTTATGCAGTAATAATAACTGATGAAGAGATTCTAATTGAAATAGATAAGTTAAAAGTGGAAGACATACCAGTCTTAAGAGAGTATGTTGATGTATTCCCTAAAGAAATTCTAGGATTACCTCCGAAAAGGGAATTGGATTTCACCATTAATGTTGTACCTGGTGCAATACCTAGCTCAAATGCCCCTTATCGAATGAACATACTCAAACTTAATGAATTAAAATCTCATTTAAAAGAACTAATTGATAAAAATTATATTCGACCAAGTGTGTCTCCCTGGGGGGCACCTGTCATCTTCGTTAAACAAAAGGACAGAACCATTCGACTTTGCATAGATTACCATCAGTTAAATAAGATGACCATTAAAAATCGATATCCATTGCCCCGCATTAATGATCTATTTGATCAACTACATGGAGCCACGGTGTTTTCGAAAATAGATTTAAGGTCTGAATATCATCAAGTCAGGATTAAAGATGAAGACATCTTTAAGACAACTTTCAGAACTAGATATGGTCATTACGAATTTGTCGTCATGCCATTTGGGATTACTAATGCCCCAGCTATTTTTATGTGTTTAATGAACAACGTTATGCATAAGTATTTAGATAATTTTGTGGTCGTGTTTATCGACGACATTTTAATCTATTCAAAAACTGAAGAAGAACACAAAGAACACCTAAAAATTTTTTTGCAAAAGTTGCGAGATCATCAACTCTTTGTAAAGTTTAGTAAATGTGATTTCTTCAAGGATAAAATTCAATACTTAGGTCATGTCATGACCAAGGAAGGGATTTCAGTAGGTCCTGAAAAGATAAGGGCAATCGAAGATTGGTCGATTCCTGAGGATGTGACGGATGTTTGATCTTTCATGGGCATTACTGGTTACTACTGGAGGTTCATTGAAGTTTTTTCGCGGATTTCAAATCCAATAACTTCCTTGCAGAAGAAGGGAAAGAAGTTTGAATGGAATCCAAAATGTGAAGAAAGCTTTAAAAAGTTAAAAAATTTATTAACCAGCGCACCTATTTTAAGAATAGTTGATCCTAATAAAGAATTTGTAGTGTGCACTGACATTTGTAATGATGGCTTAGGTGGTATTCTGACTCAAGAAGGGCATGTTATTGCTTATGAGTCTAGAAAGTTAAAAGTTCATGAAAATAATTATGCAACATATGATCTAGAATTAGCAGTTGTTATACACGCCTTAAAGATGTGGTGACATCACCTAATTGGTATAAAACATGTTTTAATGACTGATAATAAAGGATTGAAGTATCTATTAGATCAGCCTAATCTAAACACTAGACAAGCTAGGTGGTTAGATTTCTTAAGCGAGTATGATTTTGAAATTCAGCACATAAAAGGTAAAGAAAATAAATTTGTTGATGCATTAAGTAGGAATGCAAGGCTGAATTTTGCAGCAGCTATCAGCACTTATGCTACAGATTTGGATGAACAGCTTAATGAAGAAATAGAACAAGATGAAATTTACCAGAGTTTGCAAGCTAAAACTAAAGAAAATCCAATAGAAAACTTAAGTAAAGGTTACAGTTTAAATTCAAAAGAATTTTTACTGTATCAAGATAGAATGTATGTACCTAAAGTTAAGCTGTTAATTTTGGATGAAATTCATAAAACTCCATACTTAGGTCATCCAGGTTATCAAAAGACTATAACTATGTTAAGAAAAGAGTATTTTTGGCCAAATATGACGAATAAATTAGCAGAATATATTGCTAGGTGTTTTGAATGTCAACAGGTAAAAATTGAACATCAACACCCAGCTGGATTGCTTTAGCCATTACCCATTCCTAGCTAGAAATGGGAGATAATTAGTCTAGATTTTATTACTGGGCTACCTAGAAATCAGAATCAAAATGATTCTATCATGCTAGTAGTTGATAAGTTAAGCAAAGCAGCTCACTTTATACCTATTAAAACTACTTATAAAGCTGCAAACATAGCTGATATTTTCCTAAAATAGATTTTTTGATTGCATGGAGTACCAAAAGTCATAATCTCAGATAAAGATCCTAAATTTACAGGAAACTTTTGGAAGTATTTGTTTAATGGGTTAAACACCACATTAAATTTTAGTACTTCATTCCATCCTCAAATGGATGGACAAACTGAAAGGGTAAACCAAGTAGTGGAATATCTATTAAGAATGTATGTGAAAGACTAGCCAGGTAAATGGGAGGATTATTTACATCTGGTAGAATTTGCTTATAATAATAATTATCAGACATCAGCCAGATTTAGTCCTTTTGAAATTTTATATGGAAGAAAATGTAATACTCCTATTTCTTGGAGTAATCTTGTGGATAGATTGGTATTAGGTCCTGAACTGTTAAAGGAAATGGAAGAAATTGTAAAACAAGTACAGGGTAATCTAAAAGTTGCACAGGATCGGCAAAAAAGTCAAGCAGACTTAAAAAGAACTCCAAAGGAGTTTCAGGTAGGTGAACATGTGTTCATCAAGGTAAGGCCCAAAAGGAGCTCCCTAAGATTGGGGAGTTGTGCAAAATTGGCACCTCGTTACTGTGGTCCATTTGAAATTCTGTCTAGGATTGGACAAGTAGCTTATCAACTAGCATTACCCCCAAATTTTAGAGTACATAATGTTTTTCACATTTTCGTATCACAGAAATATGTTCATGATGCTACTCATGTTGTTAACTAGAATGATGTATAGGTGGAACCAGAAGGATATTTTTTGGTGGAACCGGACTGTATC
The DNA here is from genome assembly GCA_001517045.1 of Pseudotsuga menziesii. Lineage (NCBI taxonomy): Eukaryota > Viridiplantae > Streptophyta > Pinopsida > Pinales > Pinaceae > Pseudotsuga > Pseudotsuga menziesii. The sequence continues at coordinate 823,802 of LPNX010054583.1, forward strand.
CTCGGGCGGAGGGAGATCACACTTCAGAACCACACCATTGGATAGGTGAAGGTGCAATGGAAGGACCTTAGTCCAAAGGAATCCACCTGGGAATTGGAAAGTAATATGCGAGATGCATATCCAATTCTGTTCCAGGGGAATTCTGAGGATGAAGAATAAATAACATCGAGGATGATGTTATATTCTAAGGGGGTGTGTATGTCACATGCCCCAATTTTGCAAAAATAATATTATCATATTTGATTTTATTTCAAGACAATATGTTAAATTTTATGCTAAGTTGTAATTGATGACTCAACAGAGTCAAGGATGTTGAATGTAATTCTGAATATTTTAATTATAAATAAATAAAAGTGGAGACAACACCTTGGGAGAGCTGTTAAAAGAGTGTTCACTGGTCAAGTTGGTGGAGGGGACTGGGTGGAGAGAAAATAGACAAGTGGAAGCATCCTCAAACACTTCCAACTGTTGCAGGTGGTAACCTCCCTACATTTGGGGTCATGATCCCCCAAGAAAGTGGGATCAGAGAAGGTGGCTTAATTAATGGCAACTGACCCAAAAGAACTAGGCAATATTGATGAAAATGCCCATTGAAGAGAGTTGAGGCTGCTCATTTCAGGGAGGTGTTCATTCAGGTGAATGTACTTCAAAGGATTTCATTGGGAAGGGAATTTGTGGAAGGTGTTTGATGGGTTAACACTATAAAATTGATCTAGTGCATCTTTTCAGCTGAAGGATCTTACTGCTGAGTGCAGAGTGAATACTAAGTCATTGGACTAGTATATTGTTGCTTGCTCCACCAGTTCTCATCCAAGGAGACCAGGAACAGGCTCGGGGGTCTTGAGGAGACGCTATTTGAGCGCTCTCCATGAGTTGCTAGGGAGGAACGACCTCCCAACGCTGTTGTTTTCCAGCTTAATCAGGGTCTACAGTCTTTTAATTTTATTGTCTTAAATGTTAAAATGTTAGTCTGAATGATTATTGAGTGTTAAATATTAGTTGTGATTTGATAAGAGTTAGTAATCTTTTAGTATTTGAGAAACTGATTCTGAAATTGATGAAACATAATCCTAACCTGTGTTTTTCCACATCTGGAGTGGACCAGACTGTACTCCAGCACAGGCAGTGTATTTAAATAGATGATGGATATGATAGAAATCTGAAATGAACTGATGTATTATGCAGTAATTTATTTTTGTATGTAGTTGTTATCAGAAAAGAAAAATATCCTATTAGTTAAGTTTATTGTTAACCATATTGTTGTTGTAAGAATGTTAGAAAAGAAATAGCCATAATACTTTACAGATAGCAGGTTATTATTTTCTCAAGTTACTCAAGTAGATAAGTTATTACTTTTACACAGTACTTATTTTGTAAATTATATTAGTAACCTGTAACAGAGACAGAAAAAATAACTTAGATAAACACTTATTTTATTCTTTGAAGGAAAGAAATAAGTCTGATATACATAGTTTATTTACTGTTCATAACAACTAACTATATCTACAAATGTTTATACTTAAGTAGGGTATTACTAGCTTATTTAATTTCTAAAAACAAATTAATTAAAGAGATGAAGAACATCTTAACAAAGGATTTTAGTAACCCTACCTGTATTTATTTGATAAAAACATCTAGCATACAATGGTAAATAAAATTTTAATAAATGTCATTTATAAAAGAACTAATTCTTTTAAATTTTAAACAAAATTTACTTATAAAAGAAAGTACAGGGTCGAAACCCTAATAACAATAATATTTATAAATAACAACTATATAAATATTAATCCAAGCTTTTGAATTAATTATTATTTAAACAACAAAACTATTGTAGATAATTACAGTCCTCTAAGGACAGTAGAAAAATAACTATGGTATTATAACACTATATACTTGTAACAATAATTACATTAAATTAATTATTGAACTAAAACCTAAAGAATAAATTAAAGATATTTTTTTGACACACGGGTCCCTACAGGAAACCCTAGCTCGAATATCTGAGCTTGTAATTATAATATGATGGAATAATAGGTTAAGCTATAACAATACCATTAATGCAAGATAAATATTAAACAGCAAAAAGATTTCTATTACACAGGCGAATAAGGGTAAAAACCCTAGTTTACAAAATTACTTTAAGAGCTTAAAAATTAAATAAAAATTAAATGAGTTCGAGCTCAAAAGAGAAATTCTCTATGCCTTATAAATATCATGGTATGGCTTGACAGGCTGCAAGAGCTATTAACATAACTATGTACAAAAACAAGTAAACAAACATTTACAAGTCACGGCTTGAGCCGGAGTACCCTACTGGAAGCAAGGGTTTAACAAAAACTAAACTAGAAATATGAAGAACAGTAACCCAAGAAGGGTAACAACCAGGCCATAAAATTTCAACTGGAAACTGTCCCTTAAGAACTACACAAGTAGGGAATGCCATTTTTTAACCAGGGCTTACCTGTAGCCAGAGTGCCGACCCTTTACTTGAAAATACTTGCTGCCAAGAGAGGTGCAAACTGTCACCTACAAAGAGGAAAACAAACGTTAATTAAAATATGCTTACATAATTGTATACTGAATTAAAGTTTAGTTTCAAAAAATTAAAAAAAAAAAAATCGTTACCTGGAAGTGAAAGTTATATAGCCACGAAGGAACAGCAGCACCGCCTTCAGTGAAACCAAAAGCCAAGTCTCCATACTCGCAGTGAAAGAGACGGTGGAGACACATGCACAAGCCACTGCCAACAGCAGCAAGAAGAAGTATGAGAAACGGCCAAGCAAGAACTAGACAACGAAGCTGGAACTATCACCCACAATGCAAGGAATGAGAATGAGACTCTTAAATCCTAAGACAAGGACAGTGTCATAACAGCAGCAAGCAAACTTTAAAAATTATCTCTGCAGGCAGGCCACGAAGGAACGAGCAAGAAGCCACTCACAGGCCGAAATCCTTATGCCACGACTCTCTACAAACCCATTCAGAGGTAAAACTCATAGTGCACAACAAGATTTTGACAACGAAGAAGGTAAATTGAAACTATTAAAACAGGACTCGGAGCTCATCTAACAAATAGTAGGGTAACATGGCCACCATGAAAATGGTTGTAGAGCTACCCGAAGGCCCAACTACAGAGGTAAATAAAAAAGAGTAGGGTTACAACGTTTTTTATAATTTCGACACTTGGCCAGGAGAAGACCATGTGGTCACTTAAATTTTTACCCATGCAGTGGGTCGTCGCAATAGTGACCTGCATGCAATGATTTACAATAATTTTTATATTAATCCGTGAACAATCATGCAAGAAATATATTGATCAAACGTTTATAAGGTCTCGCGATCATATAATATGTGTCAACATATTGTTGCTTGGGCATAGAAAACAAGAACCCTTGGATCGTTGAAAAACTTAAGATATAGTAATCATGTAGTTCGAAGCTATTATGATTATATATCTTTGTTTTTTTTAACACAAAAACCTTACTCATAAACCAAACAATGGAGTGGTTTGAATGCCTCAATCTTTTTCCAATGTTAATAAAATAACGTGAACATTATGATTACCATGTTTATCCATGTTAAACTATACATTGACCTAGCAACCGATGCCACCTTTTAACTTCAGTTTTTCTTGAAATAATTCATGCATGAAAACTTACATCATCATTAACCATATCTCCATTATATCGTAGCATCGATATTATATTATGGATATTGGTAAACCTTGTTCTTATTCGTTGACCTTGATTTGTGTAGAAATCATATGTTTTTTTGGGAGATACCAAGTAAAAGTTTTATAATCACCTAACAAACTATAGTATTCTATAAATAGAAAACATTATAGTCTATGCATGGCTAATCTCGTTTCTAACAACATTTAANTATATATAATAAACAAGATAGTTTATGCATGGTTGTGAGTCTCATAGAAACCAATAAATCAGTTGGTGGCCAAAAATAGGAATTTTGGCTAAGTGTAAAAATGAGAACACTTCTATAAATTCTTTGACATAGATCAAGTCAACAAGACTTTAATAGATTTTGGTTATTTTCACAACATGGCATTTATTATTATATTCACCATGCCCTTTGAACAGTAAAATGGTTTTAGGAGTATCTGGTGTTTAGAATGGAGTAGTAAGTCGATCTTTCTTGAAAGCATCAACCTCAATAAATTGTTGTGAACAGTAACTTAAATACAAGTGAAGTATTATAGAAAAGTAAGAAACTAAATTAGAATAATACTATTCGAGTTTAAAGCCTTTAGAACCCCATGTTTCGATGTAATGTTAAGAACTTAAAGGCAGTAATCTTCATTGCGGAAGGTAAATGTCAAGCAGTTGGTTATACTAATATTATAAGTTGATAATGTATAAATACTTATAGATCAATCATTATGGAATTACAGGTTATGCACTCTAAAGTAGAAGTTACTTACAACTAAGATCACAAGTTTAGAACCAAAGAAAGTATTTCACTGTCGCTACTTACAATAAATAAAGAAACTCAATTACTTGTATTTCGTTATAAGAACAACTAAAGGAAACAAAACTATTTACCTCACGGAAGTAGTTTGAAATATAATAGCTTATTTACTAAGCTCATAATTGCAAAAAGAAATATTGCTGGTTACTTTATGAAATCTAAAGCGTTATTTCATTCAATCATACCTATAAAACCTGTAAGAACAAGTAATCTTTCTGTGTTAGGATAAATGCTAAATAAGCCCAGGATTTCAAATCAGATTCCACCTACTTGTCCTAAACAAAATTCATCAGTAAACTGAATGTAGAAATAATGCGCAAGTTAATTTCAAAAAGGAAACTGCTGAAATAACATAATTAAGATTATGTAAAACTAATATATTAACTGTTTCTTTTATTGCTAACCTTTAGCTGTTAGTAAACCATAGTTCCAGCATTTTATGTTAATAAAAAAAATTTAAATTTTTGTGAAAATTTGGGGTTTTGACAAAGGGGCCATTTTTCTCCTGTAGAGAATGCAGTGAAGGAGACTGAATGCTGCTGCAGCAAATGCAGTGAAGGAGACTGAATGCTGTTGTAGCGAATACAGTGAAGGAGACTGAAAAACCTGTAAATCACACAATCAAATAGACAAAGTAAGGTCAAAAACCTGCACTTTTGGAATTTTCTCCACACCCAGCTTAGGTAATCAAACAAGCTTGATCAACAATTCCTTTTATTAGGATTTATGTGGTAAATTCTCTACTTCTGGTGCAGTGCTGGAAGGATCAATTTTTCTCAAAATAAATTTTGATCCAAGTATGAATCTGTAGTGGGAGAAGTGCATTTTCTTCCCGAGGCTTTGATACCATATAAAATTGAGCACATATATATGTGGATAAACACATAACTCGCAAGATAGATCAGACAATTTTACTTAGAATTGAAGAATGAAACAGTGCAAAAATGGCTTGCAACTATGTAATGCTTTCATTAATCAAAAGTAATTGGTTGATTAATTAGAATGTAATACACTGGTATTAATAACCAGTCAATTCGAATGCATGAGAAAGGAATTCGAATTTATTGACTCTACCTAGCTGCATGGATAACTAGACATGTCTAAATCACTATCGAAGTCCAACTACTTAGCTCCAGTTGTCTACATCAGTGCCTTAATCAGTTAGAATCAGGTAACTAGTATAAATGAATGTGGTAGGTGAGGAATTGTGCCTTCCCACATGCAATCAATCAATGACTGGCACTAAATGAATGTAATTGGATGTAACTGAATGTAACTGACTCCTGACTAGCCTTAACTAATCACTAACTGAACTCAACTAAAGGAGGTTGGTTTTGACACTCCCAGTGGCTCCTAAATTGTAGGGATTGGTCTAGGAGGCTCCTAAACTAATGCATTCAAGTGCATTCAGTGGAAGTTAGCCTCAACTAGTGTTCCCCACACGCTATTAACTAGTACATGTAGCCCAATTAGGCCATGTGAACCCAATAATGCTAGTGACTAAATATAAACTAAAAAGACTCCTAATTTAGACATAATTGACCAAATTGGACAAGGGAGGATTATAATCCTAACACCCCCCATAAATGCTAACTTGGACAATTTGTGGGACCTAGTAACTAATACCATAGGTCACCCATTACAGCTAAAACAAAGTAACTTCTTAATACAAGGAACCGAGGAAAAAAACACATGGAAAAAATCCCCCCCTCTAACTAAGCAGGTAAAATCAGGATTCAAGTAAAAAAAACTTGAAAATATGTTGTTGCAACCTTCATCTCTATGGTGGAGAGAAGCAACATGCATGATGTTCTATGCACAGGTATCCTGGGGCCTGGCATGTAGACTTATCCATCTTCTCCCAAAATGATGATGGAAGGAAGGAAGAATGTAACCTTTGCCTCTTTTTGGATGAAGAAGTGTATGATCCACTCTATTCTTCTGAGAGCAGTGTAGTTGATCAGACCTTTCCATGTAGCATCTCACATGGATTTTATTGCATGTCCTTGAAGGAGGAGAGATTGCATGACATAGAGCAAGGTTCTATTTCTGAAACTGATGTTTTATCTTCTATGTGTCAGATGGATTTCCAGTCATCTTCCTAGCTTCCCGCTTGGGATTAGGGACTGGATCTGAATCACCCTAAATCTCAATCTCAGAAACTGATACAACTGGTTTTGCAATACTAGTGGAAACTACAAAAGAAGGAGATAAAATGTTTTTACCTCCCATTTCAAGTGGTAACTGAGAGTACACTATTTCTAGAAATGGTAGGAAGTGTGAGAACTCATATGCATTGGAGTAATGATTTGCAGCACCCTTCGCTATGATGTTCCCAGTAGAGATATATGTAATATCCATTGATTCAGGACCAAATATCACTCGCTTTGGAGGGCAGTGTGAGTCATCTGGTATACAGGTAACATATTTGTAGCTAAGGAGGACACATAAAGCACATCTTTGAACTTTCCATGTTCAATCTTGTTATAACCCTTCCCTTTGGCTCCAATTTCATTGTTATTACCCATCTGAATACTAGGGCCATTAGAAGACTGTAAGGAAGAGAATGATTCTCTGGATGTAACCATATGATTGGAAGCTCCTAAATCAATGAGGAAGGCATGTGTTGTTGAACATCTAGCCTTCAATGCATGGCGTCTCTCATCATGTTCTTCATTTTCTTCTCTATGGTCATCTCTCCTTGCTCCAGCAAGTACAGTGATGTTATGTTTCTCTAGAAGAACAGCCATTTCATCAATTGTTCTTATCATACAGGAGATTTATGGATGAAAGCCCCTTCCACAGTAAGAACAAAGGGTCTTTCCTTTGCCATTCATCTTGCTTCTCCTTGAGCCCGAGAGCTGATCAGACTGCTCTTTATCCATAGGAGGCTCATTATTTTTCTTCCCCTTCCCATTCATAGCCTTAGGTCCTCCAGCAACCAATGCTTGATATTTGGAAGATCGGATGATCCCCATTTGGATCAACTTTTCATGCTCATTGGTGAGAGACTCAATGAAGGAAATAAGAGTTGCCATCTTCCAATTTGGTGTAGTGAGATTCCCGGAATGAAAGGTTGATACAATTACTGAGTAGTATGTGCCAAGTTTTGAGAGGATGGCAAGGATGAGTTGATCATCCTCCTTCTCAACCTTGCACTGCTTCAACTAAAATACCAGGTGCTTGAATTTGGTGAAGAAATCATTCAGAGTTTCAAATTTTCCTGGGTGAAGAGAGATCAGCTCATTCTCTAGCTGATAGATCATCGGGTCATCTTGCTTATCAAACAAGGAATAAATCTTATCCCAAATCTCCTTCAGAGTCTTCAATCCATTGATGTGAAAGAGAAGATCTCTAGAGATTGAAAAGCACAGGAATCTATATGCTTCATCAAGCTTATTCCAGTATTTTTCTTTGTCAAGATAATGAATCGGCTCTACCTCTATGTCCATTATGACTCTGTAGAGTATTTTGGAGTGAAGCTGCATCTCCATGTCCTCCTTCCACTGATGGTAGTTGAAAGGAGTGAGAAGCTCCATAGGAGAGGACATTGTGCTGCTGTAGAGAATGAAGTGAAGGAGACTGAATGTTGTTGTAGTGAATGTAGTGAAGGAGACTAAAAAACCTGTAAATCACACAATCAAATAGAAAAAGTAAGGTAGACAGCCTGTACTTTTGGAATTTTCTTCACACCCAGCTTGGTTAATAAAACAAACTTGATCAACAATTCCTTTGCTTAGGATTTATGTGGTAAATTCTATGCTTCTGGTGCAATGCTGGAAGGAGAAATTTTGCTCAAAAAAAATTTGATCAAAGTATGAATCTGTAGTAGGAGAAGTGCCTTGTCCTACCAAGGTTCTAATACCATACAAAATTGAGCACATAGATTTGTGGATCAGCACACAACTCACAAGATATATCAGACAATTTTACTCAAAATTGAAGAATGAAACAGCGCAAAAATGGCTTGCATCTGTGTAATGATTTCATTAATCAAAAGTAATTGGATGATTAATTACAATGCAATACACTAGTATTAATAACCAGTCAATTCGAATGCATGAGAGACTAATTCGAATTGATTGAATCTACCTAACTACATGGATAACTAGACATGTCTAAATCACTATTGGAGTCCAACTAGTTAGCTCCAGTTATCTACATCAGTTCGTCAGTCAGCTAGAATCGGTTAACTAGCCTAATTGAACATGGTAGGTGAGGAATTGTGCCTTCCCACATGCAATCAATCAATGACTGGTGCTAACTAAATGTAACTGGATGTAACTGAATGTAATTGAATCCTAACTAGGCTTAACTAGTCACTAACTGAACTCAACTAAAGGAGGTTGGTTCTGTCACTCCCAGTGGCTCCTAAATTGCAGGGATTTGTCTAGGAGGATCCTAAAATGATGCATGCAAGTGCATTTAGTGGTAGTTAGCCTCAACTAGTGTTCCCCACACACTAGTAACTGGTACATGTGGCCCAATTAGTCCATGTAGACCCAATGATGCTAGTGACTAAATATAGACTGAAAAGACTCCTAATTTAGATATGATTGACCAAATTGGACAAGGGAGGGTTATAATCCTAACAGTAATCAAGGATGGAGATCTTAATATTTGGAAACTCTATTGTATTTTTCTAGTAAAATTGTTTCAAAAGTTTGGACATTTTATAAATGGAATGTTTTGTTAACCAGAAGACTATAATAAGTAATTACAATTTTGGCTAAAGGAAATCCTATGCTTTTGTGAAAGAGATTTAAGGCTAAGCAATGCATATTTAAACATAGGCTCACTTTAATCTATGGATTTATGGCTTCTCTTACATGTACAAGAAGTTACCATCGGTTGCCTTAGTTTCCTAGATTTGGATATGCCTCTGTTTTATTGTTGATTCAAGGTGTTTTAATGTTTGTTGATTCTTAGAAATTCTCCCAATGTGCCCAAAACTTTCACACACTACTGTATGGGTGCTCAGAATTGGAAATCAATCCTCAAATTCAACCCAAATTTATGAATTAGGCCTATTACTGTTGTAATTAACCTAGATTTAAAAATGGTGTTCTTCATTTGTGATTAGATCCACAATCATGGAGAGTTAAGGTTGCTTTCACACCTAGGTTTTCCCAGACTTGAGGGATCATACTTCTTGCTTCTATTTCACACACATAGGGCTGCTGATATTTGAGAAATTAAAGCCTAGAATGCTGCTACATGTTTCTTTTAGCCCAAAAGTCTTCTACAGGTTTCTTTTGATTCTATGTTCCAACAATCTTGTTTTGATAACTAATGACGCAACAATATCAAATGTTGAGCTAAGTATTTGTGGAATTGGATTTCCAAATTATAACAACAATTACAAGAGGCTAATGCGCAGTCTAGCTCCACCATGAGACATTTCCCTAATGTTCCTTGGTGATAGTTTAGGAACTAGGGTACAACTCGCTAAATATGGAAGTTATAAGTGCACTAAAGCAAGTGATGAGAGAGTAGAATTGTTTAGGACTTGTTTTGGTCACTTTGGTGGTATGGGGAGAGGCCCTCTAAGGTAATTCTTTGAAAGAATCACCCTCCTATGATATCCTACAGCAAGACTGAAATATAAGCAACAAGCCCACTGTTGGTGAAAGCCAAAGAACCCTAAATAGTAAATTCATAACATTGAAGGGAAACACCTAAGAAATACTTTGAGGAAGTTTCTAGTAGTTAACCTTGGTCATATAAGTAGACCTATAGAAATTATTTATTGTTACATGATGCAGGAGAATAGGCTCAAATGATGAAGTCACTTATGATTTCATAAAGTTTAGTGGAATCTTCTAGAAGAGAGTTGGGTCTCTTGTAATTTTCTGTTTTTTCAAATAGATGATTGAATAAGTGGAGAAGGACTCTTGATCCTTTCCAATGTAATATATAGGGTTTGTTTTGATAGATAGAGGTGGTTGAATAATCTTAGGAGTTAGTTAATGCATCAGTTATCTGAGTCATAATTTTCGATCATATTCCCATGGATCTAAAACAGACTTTATTTTTGTATTTAAACACATTAGAAATAAATTGTAAATAGACCTGGAAGTACCTCAATAGCTTTTGGGATAGCTCATTGAAGCAACCGTATCTAGTTGGTCCGTTACTAGTCGAATTTGACTATCATTTTGAACAGATAAATAATCATCAGAGGAAATTTTCGGGTCTAAAATGGGCCTTATAAGAAAACATGCGAAAAATAAGTTCTTGTGAGTTGGAATTCAAGAACCAATAGAATTTCAATAAAATTATTCAACCATAATGGTTGAATTGACATATTTGTCATAAAAAAAACTACTTCTTTTGTTCGTATTTTCGACATATCTCCTTGTGTTTTTACTGAAATTTCAATCGGGAGAGCTCGTTAGATGCGAAGTTTGATTATGAATCCAACGAGTACCCACACTCCATACTTTTGATGGACCTTGCTATCCCAAAAACAAGAAATACCTGAAAAAATGTGATGATGATGTCATCATCACGTTTTCTCAGGTATTTCTTGTTTTTGGGGTAGAGGGGTCTATCAAAAGTATGTAGTCTGGGTACTCGTTGGATGCAGAATAAAATTCCACATCCAACAAGCTCTCCCAATCGAAATTTGAGTTAAAACACAAGGAGATATGTTGAAAATACGAACACAAAAAGTAGTTTTTTTCTTTCTTCCTCCAAAGTTAAAAAATATTATTTTATTATTTTAACTATTATTTTATCATTTTCCTTAGGAGGCCCATTTTAGACCTCAAAATTCCTCTAATGAATAATATATTAGATGATGATAACAATTACAAATGAGGATCGCCTTTATCGGCTTTGAGCATGTTAGAATGAAAGGTTACACCCTTTCTATAATAATTAACTAATCTAATTAATATTTTATTTTAAATTTGTTACATTGCCACTCCCTTTAAGGAAGATTTATCCTCAAAGATTAATTATTTTCCTAATGTCATTCTTCATTCTGACGCGGTGTTAGTATTAGAATCGGGTGAGGTCTCTTGTGCGGAGACTTGCACTTCCTTTCCATTCATGATTTTGCACTATATTGTCTAATTGTTCCTACATTTATGACCAAGGGTCTAGTCATCACCGCATCGATGACATATGTTTTTCTTATTTTTTCTATTATCAGAGTAACTGTTAGATGACTTCGATCTATTTTCCATTTCATAGGCATATGATTGAGGTTTGTGGCATTGATGACCGGGTGACCAAGTATCTGCNTCACCTTTTGTTTGAATTGCTTCCAATTTGCATTCTGTGACTTTTGCTTTATGTCTTGCTACTTCTATGTTAGGTATGTCATGCAACTTTAACTCTTTTTGGAGGTATGGTTTAAGAACTCCTAAATAGGTTTCGAGTCTTTGCTTGTCAGACAACCCAAATACTCGTGTCGATAAGGATTCCCACTGATGTGTGAATTCCTCAATGCTTCCAACCTATTGTAATCTGGTAAGTTTACTAAGAAATTCATCTTGTTTGATTCCTTGAAACCTATAAAAACAATCATGTTTGAACAAGTTCCAAGTGTAGGTAAAATTATCTCTCCTCCTCCATAAGTACCAATTATAGGCGTACCCTTCCATATGTATTGACACATATTTCACTTTCTCCTCGTCAGATTGAATATTGTAAATGTCGAAGTATTCTTCCGCCTTTTTTATCCAAGCAACTCATTGGTCTTCAATTGCATTGTATTTCAACAACTCTATTTTTGCCTTAGATGGGTACACTTTGTAAGGACGATGTTGATCTCCTTTTGCCTTACGGTTTGTTGGTGGCTCAGAACTACTGGATGATTCAACTGACATATTTGAACTGCTTTGTTGCTGTTAATGGCTTTTATCCTTTTTATTCTATACTATCTTACTGATAGCTTCTATTTTTTTGTTTAATCGTGCCTCCATATCTGGGAGTATTTTTGTTTCTATCTCTTGTTTAAGCGTCGCATTGTTAATCTTTATTTCTTTTTTCAAATATTCTTGATTCTTTGCGATTGTTTCTTGGTTGGAAACCTGAAATGAGACATCTAACATGTCTAGAATACTAACTTGGTCCAAACTGGTTATGAGATTTTGTAACATCTCGATTAATCTATTATGGTTTTGCTTCATGGTACTCATGTTCTGTGTTAAGGTGTTTATGTTTTGAGTCATGGTACTCATTTTTCATCCACGTCTTTTTGTTTTTCGTTCAGAAGTCAAATTCTTCATCCAGCCTTCTTTCTAGTACCAGAACAAGTTCATCTTTGAGTATTGTATTGTTATTTTGCATCTCTTCCTTCAAGCCTTTTTGGTTAGCAACAAGGGACTTGATGTCCTTCTCCATTTTTTCGATTTTCTCTTTCAGTTCCGCCATGATCTTGGACCTTTTATGTGGAGGTGTGTATTTCAACGCTATTTTGGCTTTTGAGGTGAAATTTGAATAATAATATATTAATTAATTAATTAATTATTATTGTTATTATTTATATTATAATAAACATAGTATTTGATTTTTTAATTAAATATATTATTATAAATATATTATATTGCAATATATTTGAAATAATATATTTATAATATATTGTTTTGTTTTGTTTTTGCAAGTCGTGGTGGAGGTGGGAACGATGGCACGTGAAAGCAGGGCAGGCACAGGATGGCGATGGTGAGGAGGTCGGGAGCCAAAGCCGAAGAAGATATGGATGCAGAAAAGGAGAGAGAAAATCGATGAAGAAGAGGTTGAGGAGTAGAGGGACGTGAGCAGGGATGGCGTGGGGGCATGCAATGGAGATGATGAGAGTGAACAGGGCTGAGGTAGCAGTAGTGGAAAGAATCGTGCGGGAGTATGTGAGGAAAGGGAGGAGTTTTGAGTCAGTGAGGTTGGAGAGGATGGCGTAGTAGCCAGGAGGAATGGGAGGATGGCGTAGCAACCATTGAGGTTGGAGAAGAGGAGTGTAGGAAAATGCGCAGGAGTGTATGAGATAGGATGGATTGGATGGAGATGAGGGAAAATGAGAAAACTGCAGTGGAGCGTGGGTTGTAGAGAGGATGGAGAAGGGAGGGAAGGTGGCCGCAGTTTGCGCGAGGGAGGGTGGCGGCAATTTGGATGGAGTGAGGAAAAGGATGGAGTTAAGGGAGATGAAATGATGGTATGGAGAATGAAGGACAATGCATGAGAATCAGAAGGTGAGAAGGGTGGTGGAAGAGCCGAATCCAAGCTAAGGCCAAAGGAGCGAAACCGCTCTTATACCAAATGAAGCAACCGTATCTAGTTAGTCCATTACTAGTCTAATCCGACTATCATTTTGAATAGATAAATAATAATAATAATATATTAGATGATGATAACAATTACAAATGAGGCTCGCCTTCATAGGCTTTGAGTGTGTAGAATGAAAGGTTACACCCTTTCATATAATAATTAACTAATCTAATTAATATTTTCTTTTATATTTGTTACACTCATAGAAACTTAGAATAACTCGAGAAGCTTGGATATCTTGGAGGCTTGTAGAGCCTGAGAGAGAGGTAGTATATTGATCTAGGGAAAAGATTGGAACTATTTGTTCTTTGAGTAGAATTGATACTCTATGGGTCTGTACTCTATTAAGATCAATTTTATTTTAGGTTCAAGCTCTGGAAGTTTTAAATGTTTGTTCTCTTTTTAATGTTTATTATATATGTTTATTATTTTTAACGTTTATTGATATTTTAATGTTTATTATTTCTTTTTGGGTGGTTTTTTTTTGGAAGTTATAAGTATGGGAGGGATTTCTTTTCCATTCCTGGGGATACTTCCACTATCAAGAATACTTTTAGCACATTTATAAGGAGCACAATATGAGTGTTGATGTTTTATCCAAAGAAGTACTTTCTCTTAAGATGGGAAAACTCTCCTATATTGAGATGTTGGATGGAGAGTCTATAGGGAGCGATACCATAATGTTATTTTAAGTTATGTTATTCAACATACTTGTTGTGGCTTACCCATTTTTCTTAGTAAAGATTCAAGTTTTTTTTAGCCTTTGACAATGCTCTACTGACTGCTCCTTTTGATGAGTTGTTTTCATCGCATATAAATGCCTTAGTTCAGTGGGATTTTCACTTTACCCCCTAGGTGCTTCCTTTGATAAGCCTTTAGGGATATTCAATGTGCTTCTTTGGACTATGTGGAATGTATTTTTGGTGCTGGTTTGAGGCTTTCTTTTGTACCCCCTTTGATGATGGGTTGTAGAATACTTTTTTGACATGGACTGGGTACTTTGTATTGACAGAAGTATAAGATATAAAATATTTTTGAAATTATTAAAACCAATTGAAAATGTAATTTTGCAGTTATAGAAAGTGTTTGTTGTTTTTAGTAGTTGGGCTTCCACGATAGATTTTTGTTCTCTGTATATTCTTGATTATGTTTGTTATTTATTATTTTAAAAGTGGTTAAAATTGTGAAAAAGGTAACAATCCTGATTCACCCCCCCCCACACACACACCTTTCAATATTGTCCAATATTGTAGCATTTAAATGATTATGTTATTAATGTTTTTATTTTCATTACTTATATGATTATTAATGTAGCTCTATGTTTGATAGTACTATGCTGATTAAAACAAGTATTATACCTATATTTGCTCTTTTTACAATTTATATGCGAAATGTTTGTTCACTTTGTTGAACAGCTTATTTTTTAATATGTGTGAGATCTTCTAAGGACTATGGTTATCCTCAAGGGGTTGGCCACCCATTGTTGAGTTAACCTGAGTAAGACGAGATGACCACATGAACTTCCTTATCCACTGATGATGATTATGAGCTTCCACTCTTTGCATGAGACACATGAGATGTATGACCACATATAGTTGAGAAGGTCAAGTAACCTACCCTCACGTTGAATTGATGTCCAAACTATCTTGTCATTTTTTCCATGTCATCATCCTTTGTGATCAACCTTTATATTCCTTTTTGCAATGTCATCATCGTGTCATCAACATCATTTTTCCTTTATTGTTGTACCTATCATCTCCATCCAAGTGGTCATACAATATAGGTGAAGAATATATTTATAAGCTCGGGATTCCCATAGTAGCTTTACTTTAGATGTACCTTTCAAGTGTTTAACTTTATCATTGAAATTCCCGTGACATCTAAGGGCATGGCCACATAATGAATGTATCAACAATCATCTAGTAAATTCATAAAAGGTAAGCATGCATCAATGACAACATCTCAATGCTACTTCACTTTATTTTATTTTCTTTATTTAACCATAGTTCTCCCCCTATCAATATGTAGACTAGTTGCTCCCCGTGAGACGTTGTTGGTTTGATCATCTCAAGATATTTATTTCTGCATTTTACATCATCTAATTTCTGTAAACATATTGTAGCTAATTTATTTATGCATTTTACTTCATCTATTGTTAGTTGCCTGCTAACATTTTTCAACCTTTTTCTGCATATTTGCGGGCATTTATCTGGACCTACGTGCATATGTTTGATTCCTATGGGAATTTTATAAGGTAGTGCAAGCATTTTATCAGTCCAACAGGCAGTTTCAAACAGGCTGCAGGGAATTTCTGAACAAGTTGCAGAATTTTTTCCAAATCAACTGCTTATCCAATTTGGAAAATAGATGTAAGTGTATTTTGCAACTTAAATGTGGGCATATTTAACTAGTTGTAGGAATTTTTATAGGTTATGAGCATTTTTACTCTATTTCCCTATGGCCATTTTTATTTCTCTATTGCCCTGTGGGATTTTTTATCTAGCTGCAGGAATTTTTACTCTCAAGTGCGGGCATATTTGAGGATTGAGGATATTATTGAGGCCTGGCTGGCATTTGTCTCCTCAACTTGCGGGAATATTGGTGACCTTGCATGCATTTTAATGACATCTCCTTCACTCATGCTGGCATTTTTATTCTTCCTACGTGCATTTTTCTGAATCTTTCCTACAAGTATTGCATTATGCCTGCAAGACTAAGATAAAATGACTGTAGCTAGTTAAACATGCCCACGAGACAATTTTCAACCTTTTGTGCATTTTTGCATGCATTTTCCTTCCATATGCGGGCATTCTTTACATTAGCTCAGAGGATGAGCCAAAAATTGTTTTCAATACTTATTATGTACTTTGCAAGACTTGTCCACATCATCTGCTTTCTGCACTCTTGCACCCTTGTGTTCACCTTAATAACCCTCGTTAGGTATCATCCACCATGTCGCTACCTTATATGACTTTTTTTGGAGTACTTTGTTGTCGTTTTTTATTGTGAGTTGGTCGTGTTGTTGTGCTACTACTATTTTTTATTTGTGAGAGTTGGATGATCTATTTTATGGTCTTTTCCAGTTTTGGGTTCTCTCCTTTTATGGGTATGTTGGTCTAGTTGAGTCTCATGAAAGTAACCTAACGCTAAGAGGTTGAAGTCTATTTAGAAGCATTTTTTCTGAGGATAAGGGAACTCCGCCCTAACATCTTATGTTGATTTTATAATTGTATCAAATCTGATATATCATGATATTGTTATATATTCTTGTCTTTCATTAACGACTTAGAGATGATATAGATCGCTATTGTCATTAGTGTTATTGTTTTAAGTACTTTAATGATTATTGTAACTCATTGTTTCTACGACATGCTGGACATGAAGGATATTGAGGTGTGGTTTCTCTATGTTGGACATGGTTGTTTTATTGTTTCATCTTTGAGTTTGAGTATTTAAGAAAAATAATTATAAAATACAAATGGCTTGAATCTACCTAATAGTTTGCATCTTTCCTCAGAATGAGCTGAAATGTGTGCATTAAACATTTTTATGGATATTGTGTCTTTAGAGTGGCACCTTGTGCAGTCTAGTTAAGTGAAATGCAAAGAAGTTCCTGCTCCTGGTATAGGACTAGGATGGGGTTCTACTGGTGGTGGATTTTGATCGAGGAAATTAATTTTGGATAATTTTATGATGTATGAGTGAACAATAGCATTGGCTACCAATATTCTAGATAACTCAACTGTATGATGTATATCGTATTTTCTAGATAGTTCTTAAGTTCATGTGGATATTTAGAAAAACATCACAGTGATGGGTCATCCTAAGAAATGTTAATATATGTTAACAATTGATACATTCAAATTTTTATTAGATTTGAGAAAATAGAGCTCAAGGGGCATATTTACCTCCATTAAGAAGTCACTCTTATTGAACTTTTGATGACTACATCATGTTATAATGCATAATTATGTTTGTGGTCTAATTCTAGTCAAATAGGATAGAAATTTTTTAAATATAACTTCCAAGGAGTTTACTATTTTGCAACCTAAATATCCAAACAATGAACACATATATGTTTATTTGCAACATTGTTGATGTTGTTTTAATATGTGAAAGCAAAATCACACACACTGCTCAAAAGAAAAGTATGGTATATATAATCTATTGTATACTCACTTGGCATCTTAATTGAGAGAAGATAATGTTCTACATTAGTTGCTACAACTATAGTGTATAAGAAAAAAGAAGAGGAGATCAGTAACTGGCGCATAGGTAGAGTGTTTTAGTAATTATCTTTTTCTATTTATGGATGGACCTATATTTAGTGTTTGAATTTTTCCCTCTTGCTAGTCACTTGTTTTCGGTGAAGATAACTTTAACATTTTTATGGTGGACATTTTGGTTTTTTACCATATTAATATTATATTACCCAATTGTATGCATATAAATGACACCAATGCTGACTTTAGTGGCTGTGAATCCTTTTTCAGCTTTATGAGTTGACATTTCATAGGACTCGACATTTGAAGAATCCATAAAATGAAAATTTACAAGTAAAGGTATTTTATACTTTACCTTACTTTGAGGTATTAGATTTTTATAAAAGTGGTTTTTAATTATTAGAATTAGAACTACTTAGTGTTTAATGTAATTGACTTATTCTTCAGTGATTCCCTCTAAATATGAATGCCTTGTTTGATATACATACAATTCCTGACAACGGTATTCTTGATTTTCACATGTATCACGACTTGTCTTCTTTTTGGTCATTGCATGAGCATAATATCTAGTGAATATCTATATCAACATGATTAAGGGTAATTGTTTATATCAATATTCCATCTTATCTACAACCATTTTCTTATATCAATTTAAACACAAGCTCTTTTCTACAAAAACACCTTACTTGTCTTTATGATAATATTAGTATTATATGTTGTTTGTCTATGCTCACATTTTGAGTTTATGCTTTCATGGTCATTTTAATAGAGTTATATTTTCTATCAGGATCTTCCATTGTGATGTTGCTTGCATAGTGACTATGAAGGAATGCTTGTTTTATTTTAGACAATTGGGCCTTATTATTGGCATTGAATGACCAGTATTTTATGGGTGTGTTGTTAGATCAACAGGTTTATAAGAATTAAAACTATTTTTTATATCAATATGCTCTTAGTCCTCCAGTGAATGGTTTTAGTAATGTTGTATGTTGAATGTATAAGAATTGTATAATAGTTATCTAACTTATAGAATTGTAGCACAATACTGTATCAATAACACAATACATGCTCTAAGTAGTTTTTCCATATAAATTACAATACTAGTATTTGTGAATAGCTATGATAAACAAGAAAATATAGTGTGTACTACACAATTAGAACACAATCATTGTTCTAGATTCCATCACAATCAAGGTATATCAAGACTACTGAGCATGATAATGGAATTTTTTCTAGGCTGGGAATGGTTCAAACTTCATATTCCAAGGTACCATAACATAGAGATGAAATATTGCACTTATTACGATGTATGAGGTAGGAAAATGGAGGTAAGATATGATATAATGATGCCATTGAAAGTAGGATATTTGGGATGGATGGATGTTTCTCAATCCTTTGAGGATGCATGCATGCCATTTTCTCATTTTTCTTCCTAATAATACCTCTCAAAACTTAAATAAATTATATACTAATAAGTAATAGGATACTTGGTTGAAATAAATATGCTATCCTATACAGTTTCGAGGAGGAAATTTAGTCTGTAATACTCATTTCCTACCAACATCATTGTAAGTTCCTAGAGGTATGCCTGATTTGAAATACAATATTTTCTATGAATTCTATAAAAAAATTTAAACATATATAGTAAATGTCGCTATAGCGACGTACTGGTGTTGATATAGTGAAATAGTGATGTTGATATAGCGACACACCAGTTATTAGTCGCTTCTAATTTTCCATGAACTATCGTCGCTATATCGATGCCTTGACGTTGCTATTTTCATGCCTATAGTGACGCATTGTGATTGCTATTTCGACAAATGTGTGGCGCTATAGCAACAACAAGACGTCACTCTAGCGATGCATTATGACTTAGGCGCATGAGTTTTTCGCAATATTCCATCGCTATAGAACCTCCAAGATGTTGCTCTAGTAACACATAAACATCACTATAGCGACACCCATAGGTTTTTGAAGCATAGGCCACAAACACCATGTGTCATTGATGTTATGTCGCTACTACCGATGGAATATTCGAAATGTGTCTAATGCGACAATAATTTTGAGATGAAACTTTGGGCTTCTATTCGTCGCTATAGAGATATAAAAGTGTTTATATAGCAATGATTTTCCATGGGAAAAAAGTTCACATGTACTAGTCCTAGCAACAGAAATCATCGACTTACCAACGTATGAAGAACTACCTAACTTGGAAGTTTTTATTATCCAATTTGAAGACAAAGTATCAGATGCTTAGTACATGTTGGAGTTGGAAGAAGAGTTGAAGGCCACTCCAACAAGATGGTGGGATACGCACAAGGCATCGATGGGATACTAGCAAGAATGTCGGTGACAAACGGAAGTTCGATTCAAAGAAGATGAATCATACCAAGGGAAGAAATATGATGGAAGGAACGATCCCAGTGATCATTTGGAAGCATGTCAAACCACATGGGCACTGAGGCCTAAGGAAGAATGGGTCCATGCGTTCGTCCATACAGTAGATGAGATACCACACAGGTGGTACATTTATGCGGAACTACAAAGGGAAACTATAACATGGGAATACTTGAATGTCAACTTTAGTCATACTTTTAGCTTTGTGAATGAAAATCCATTCGTCCATAATGCACTGCAGGAAATCCATGACAAAGTGTTGGAAATAGTTCTGAGTAAGTTACCAATAGAACCACAGGGGACAATGACATTGCAAATGATGATGACATGTTACAATATGCCAGTATAACATAATGACGAAGATGATCCTAGAACTATCAAAATTCTAGATTCGGAGTGAAGTCAGGACATCGTAGAATCAGAAGTTTTAGGAGACAAATTCAAGCAACTACTGAAACTAAAAAAAGCTAATATTAGGACAACAGAGGACTCGAAGTTTACTAGCATTAGATATTATTGGGACGAGTCAACGATGGGGAAAATCATAGATATTTTACATGAGTTTTAGGACTTATTTCCGACCAAGTTTTCTGAGATGAAAGGCATTTCAGGTGAGTTGGGTGAAATGAAGATTACGCTTAAACCTAATGTGAAACCAGTCAAGCAATAACCATACAGATTAAATATGAGGTACAAAGAGTGCATCAAATCATAATTAGAATGCATGATAGATGTTGGAATTAACGAACCAGTCGAAGAGTCTGAATGGATCAGTCCGATGGTGGTGCAAGACAAGAAGATATGGGAAATTTGGATCGGTATTGATCTTTGAAAGTTAAATGGCGCAAGTCTCCATGATCCATTTCTGACACCATTTACTAACGAAGTATTGGAAGGAGTTAGAGGAAAAGAAATCTATTCATTTACGGATGGATTTTCGGGCTATCGCCAAATAAGGATTACGAAGAAGGATAGATGCAAGACCACTTTTGTAACATAGTGGGGATGTTTTTAGTACATAGTAATGTCATTTAGCCTCAAGAATGTTCCTGCGATCTTTTCAAGGATAGTTGTCGCCACGTTCAAGTACTTCATTCACAAATTCCTGGAAGTCTACATGGACGATTGGACCATTTATGATCTGGTAAAATACCAAGCTGTGAATCTCTGACTGATGCTCGAAAGTTGTCGACGACATCATATTTCATTAAATCTGAAGAAGTGTGTATTCTCCACTCCATTTGGAACTTTTTTGGGACACATTGCATGCAAGGAAGGTATGTTGGTTGATCCCGCCAAGATCATGGTAATTATCGACTTATTAGTACCTACGACAGTAAAATAGATAAGGGCAACATTGGGCCACACAGTGTACTAATGGAAGTTCATAAGAGGATATGCAATGGTTACTGCACCAATCGAGAAGCTATTAAATAAATATGTAGAGTTATAATGGACCAACGAGTGGCAGAGAAGCCTCGATACCTTAAAACAGAAGATGGTTGCAGCACCAATATTGGTCTTTCTAGATTGGATGAAGGAGTTCAAAGTTCATGTCGACGCTTTGTCAATCACATTAGGAGTAATATTAGCTCAACCAGTGGAAGGATTAATCAATCACCCGATTGCATTCGCAAGATGGAAGTTTTCTACGATAGAAATAAACTACATAATGACAGAGAGAGAAGGATTAGCAATGGTGTATGCATTACAAAAATTACACCTCTACCTTTTAGGAGGACATTTCAAAATGTTTACGGAGCATTCAGCATTAAAGTACCCGGTCAATAAGCCTGTGTTAGGGGGGGGAATATGTCGATTGGTGTTGTTATTTCAATAGTTCGATTTCGATATCATTGTGAAACCAGGAAAATTGAACACCAGACCAGATCATCTGTCAAGGATAGAGTTAGGAGAAGAACCAAGCAACAGCGAGGATGGGTTGCCTAATGCTCAGTTGTTTAAATTTCGTATGGTGGATGACCATTACAAACAGATCATTCAATTTTTGGAGACAGTAAAATCCCCGAAGGATTTCACAACAAGTAAGAAGAAGAAACTAGTTGTCATAGTTGTGGACTTCCAACTAATCGCAGGACAGCTATACAAGATGGAGCCCAATGAAATTTTGTGTTGATATGTTCTTCCACATGAGCATGAAAGAGTATTGGAAGAGGCACATGATGAGATTGCAGGAGGACACTATGGATGTCGCACAACTACTAGGAAGATACTATGATCTAGCTTATCATGGTCGATAATGCATGGTGATGCCACAGACTACTCTAAGCGTTGCGGTGTATGTCAAAGAATGGGGAAACCATCGTAGAGAGATGAGATACCTTTAGTACATAAAATAACACTACAACCATTCGATAAATGGGTCATGGATTTCACAGGACCCATCAACCCACCAGGGAAGAGAACAAGTGTGTGCTATATCATTACTACAATAGACTATTTGACAAAATGAGTCGATTTCCTAGAAGCACAAGAAAAAAGGTAACCCCTTTAACTACACTTGGTTATTGATTTGATTTCTTGTGTTGTGTTGAAAGAACCGAAAGGAATCTAGTTCTTCGAAAAAAATAGAAAACCCTTCTTAGGTGCAAGATTCTCAAATATTTGGTTCTCAATGACTACACGGAGACAAGAGCATAATGATATCATTTTTTGTCTTTATTGCGAATAGATCATATTTGTTCTCCAAGAGACTCCACTAGTTTCACTACATATTATAAATGCATACAATGGGATAATGCATTTTAAGACTGGAATGCATTATACATATGTACAGGATAAGAGAAACTCCAACAAATAGTGTTTTTCTACCAACTTCATGTGCAAGAAAAGTGATATTGTGCAAATGGTTCAGGAATGGGGAGACTTCCTCTTACAACCAGCTTGAGCAAATACATATGAGAGAATATGGAATTCACATAAATAAATTATACCACCATGAAATTGGTCACAAATGAATACATATTCATAAACATAGAAGAATATTGAATATAACACAGATGCACAAATACTAGTTGTGAGACTTTTGATTAAAGAGAAATAAAATTGTGAGTAAAAGTCCCACAAAGTAATTGGTAAGTTGTCCAAAGATTTCTAAAGAAACATAAGAAACAAATTGATGTGTGCAAAATTCCCTCAAGCTTGTTGGCATATGTGCATCATAATATAGACAAATATGATTTGTGAAATACTGGCATGTCGGCGTAGGTCCTAGCTTGCTAAGGACTCAATCCACTGGGACATCATCCAAAGTTAAGGGACTTCACCAAGTGGATGCATATTTTGAGTCAAGAAAATTATAAATAAGCAAGCGATGGATGAGGTGAAGAAAGTTTGTGGAAAATGAAGATCTAAAATAACAATTGGATAAGATTTAGAATTTTCTTTGGCGTATCAATGGCTCATTGATCCCAGAAATTATTTATGTAGCAAAGCCACAATGTGCAATACAGTCAGAGATGAAAAACAAGTAAGTGCAGTGAAAATAAGGATACTCATAGTTTAGATCTATGAAGGTCCTTCTCAGTAAAAACGCAGATCACAGAACATCGATTAGCAAAGAAGATGCAGATCGTAGTTGTTTTTGCACATCATATTTTGGAAAACTGTATGTTCAGACACAGGCACGTAGATGAAGATCAAAATATTAAAAGATTTCTGTAATTTGAAGAAAATGTGTTTCTCTATTTGCAATACTTCTATACAATCGTATTTTACGTTAAGGATGTTGGACGAGGAAAGGACCAAGCGGTCGTAGCCTCCTTCCAATCAGTGTCGGAAAATATAATCAAGGTGCAGTGACATCCTTTATGTGGGTGAAGATAAAACTCAGGGGGTAGTATCTGTTAACCCAAAAAATCCCTCACTCAACTCTACATGGCCTACACCACCCAAGGACACCCATGTATGACCCTCATTTCACCCCATTAGACCCCCACACCCTCATAAAGGCTTAAGAATGAACAAAAGGGCTTAAAAACCCCAAAAAGGAGCCTAAATAACTCTCCCAGGGGCTAAAACCCCTCAAAGGAGCCTAAAACCCTAAAAGGAACTAAAGTTAGGGCAGAAGGGGCTAAAAGCCCAAAAAAGGGGCTAAAGCCCTGACCAAGGGCTTAGAACCCTAAAAATGCTATAAATAGAGGGGTGGGGGTCACTCTCAAAACATTTCTCCCTTGCATACTGTTATGCTGCTCGTGGATGCCTTGAGACCCTTTATCTCTCAAGCCACCCACATCCCCCCTCTCATCCATTCATTCTCCCATTGAGCCATAGCTCCTCCATTGCCAAGAGAGATAGAGAGGTGCTTCTTCCAGCCAGGGCATGGTGGCCCATTTCACCAAAGAGGAGGTATACCAGTGTTATTTTCATGCATTTGATTTAGTGTTTTATATTTTTTCCTAACCCATTCTTGTTTGCAGGTTTATTTCTAACATGTTTTTGCAGGTATTCTATTTCTAATAGTTGTTTGCAGGTTATTGGAGCAAAACCCTAACCTTGTTTGTAGAGGGGTTCCCCATTTGATTTTTCATTACTGTCCGGTCACATTTTTTCTTTTCTTTTCTGCATTTCCATCTAGGAACCTATCCTTCTGTCCTATAGATGGAAGGAAGCCATTCTTACCCTGTAGCAGGGGAGAAATCCCTGCTACAGAACTGGCGACCATACCAGGTCGATCCCACAGGATCCCTGGGTCTGTTTTTTTTTAAATTTCAAGTTTCAGTTCAGTTTTTTTGCCCTAGGTTAAATTTTTTTGTCAAATCTACTTTAAATCCTATTTATTTACAGTTTATGTTTCTGTCGAGCCTCCACAAGGAAAATCCGAGTCCATTTGTCCACCGTATAGGTTACTGTCAGTCGGATCTGAATTAGGATAATAAAAAACCCCAGTTTGGAGTACGTCACACTTATCAGGCCTAAACAGGGGACCAAGTCACTCATTTAGGCCTCACAGGTGCGACCAGGTCACCCTTTTTCCCCCAAAAGGTGTGACTTCCTTCAGAAAGACAAACTACTTCTATTTGCAAAATCTGAGCGACCCCCTAGCCTGTTTCTAGAAAAATTTGGTGACCCTCTCACCACATTTGACCTGAAACGTGTGATCTGTCACTCAGAAGTTAGTTTTTAATAACTAAGGACTGTCAGTGCTGCTCATCCGCCTCTATCCAGCACAATTGTTTCAAGTCTGTTTTTGTTTATTTCATGTACAGAACAAAGTGTAAGTTAAAAGAAATTAATGGGTTAATGAATATAGATTAACTAAAACTTACCTAAAATCAACAACCTTGCTTACCCTTCCTCCTCTACCCAATCAACACTCTTCGAGGTATTCTGGGATAAGACAAAGGGCACATCTCTTATAGTAATAGGCCCTTCACCCAATATTGTTCGAAACCACTAAAAACGGGTGACTTGGAAGGTAGAGGGGGTAGAGAAGGAGGGCTTCTCACGACGTTAAGCATCCTCCCTATTGACCAACCTTGCATCCAAGAGGTGACCTGTGGATCTACGGATGGGCTTAGTCCCATTGTGTTGAGATCCCAACACCTTCTCCTAGTTGAAGAAGAATATAGGTGTAAGGTAGTCACCTAGTTAGGCTATCACAATTCAGGGTAAAAAATGGTATCTGTCTACAAAATTTCTATTTATTTACTGCTTTCAACCACAATATGATGAGCTCTACAGAATATTCATAAACCATTTGCAACCACCAAATAACAGAAACACAGAAATACATACACACCATACCACATAAATTAACGCAACTCAGTTCATGACGTTGAGAGAGCCACTAAAATTTGTAAATTTACACTAAGTTCAAAAAATCTGCAGTCTTTGAGGACATGAGTCCCTGAATGCCTTAACCATGGGAAGTACTTGCACTCAGCCAAGAAATTCATTGTGAAGAGTACCACGGGAACCCCAAAGTAGATGGTCACTGAGAGGAATTGCCAAGCGAAACGAGCAATGACCCCCACCGATTGAGTAGAACTCCCGTGAGGAAAAAGCCAAGCATTGTCTCCTAGTAGTCTTGGTGGCCAAGTGACCACCTACATCCAATAGGAAGCCATTGAAACTGGGGTCCAAAAAATCAATTCCACCAGTTTGATACACAAATCTAACACAATTGATCACTCACGCTCTTCCTCACGCCTAAGAGGCGAACCACCACAATTTGGGTCATTGAACTGACACCGTCAAGACCATTCTCGATGACCTCTCACACCATCATAAGGCCATACATCCTCTAATTTAGATGCAGACCCATATCAGTCTAAACCAGACCTACACACAGCACCATCAAGCCCCATGGCTAGTGCAAACCAGGATCCATTTTTTGGCATAGCAATCGCTAGTGGACCCATGCCCACTCCACAAATTGTCACCAACAACCCTGCAGGTGGCACCAGCATGATCATGCAAATTGTCATCATTCAGCTCCCACCACCTATCATGACCACTCAAGTTGTCCCACCTGCAACACTTGGGGGTAGTGGACCTTCGACATACACTGCCCCTCCTATCATACATGGGGGCAATGGACCTTCCACCTACACTGCCCCTCCTGTCACACATGGGGGCAGTGACCTTTCCACCCACATTGTCCCTCACACCACACTTGGGGGAATTGGCCCATCTGCAATGGCACCACCAGTACCCCCAGCTATGCAAGTACATTATGCACCTACAAACCCCACCACCATACCTTCCCCATCTCACATCAACCTAAGGTCAAATTTGTCCTTCATGGCTCATCTTAACTTTCCTGATTTGGCTCGATTTATAAACGACCCCATCCGCCATCAAACCTTTTGTCCTCCCATGCCAACCAAACTTCCCTCAGACATTCCCAAGTTTGAAGGGAAGGCAGGGGAGTGTCCACAAAACCACATCATGACATTTCATCTATGGTTCTCATCAAATAGCATCATACATTATTCGATCAGGCTAAGACTATTCCAACGCACCCTCACAGGTGTTGCATCCAAATGGTCCATTGAGCTACCACAAGCCAAGTACCCAAATTTCAACTCCCTAGCTTTCATGTTCCTGCGGTATTTCCAACTCCCTATCAGATATGACGAAGGGGTGGAGATATTGTTATCTTGTCGTCAGAACACTGCGACCCATATAACCGACCACATCCATGAGTGGCGGCAACATCGTAGTTTGTGTAAGATCCAACTTGACGACAAAATCTTCCTGGATTGGTTTCTCAAAACCTTACTCCCACCCATAGCAAAGGACGTCGCATATGAACATCCCCAATCCGAAGAGGAGGCCATACTGAAAGCCCAACATTTTGACATGATCTATGCATAGTCTGTATACCTTTACACCATCATTCTAGACGCCCCCCATGCGGGTACATCCTACCAAGATGCACCGGGGGAATCCCATGCTGCAGATGGCATCATAGGCTCGGTCTCCCAATAGCCACGACCCCGTCCAACACCACCTACATTTCCACCACAACCAAGCAACACTGCTAGTGTTGCCTACCAAAACAAAACTCTAGACTATGCAAGAATGATGTCCCATTCTGGAGCAACAACATCTTACGCACAACCTGTGCCACCGCAGTAGGCTCGGGCCTTGGCTTGGCCAACACAGTAATATGTGGGGAAAATGCCCACATTTGTGGCACTACCACCCAACCAAATTTATTATGCACCACCAGTGCAAATGGTTCAAGCCCCCGCCCCTGCTCCATTGGGACAAGTGTTTGCACAACAAAATTGTCCCAACCAGCCAGCCCCCAATAATCAACAAGGGAAAGCTAGGAATAACTGACCTTGAAACTAAGCCAATAATAAACCTCGGGGAGGTGGTCAACAACCAAAACCTCCCAACAATGCTGCAGCAAACTAACCCACCCAAAATCCTCCATGAACAAATGCACCAAGACGCAACGCTCCGTTGTGTACAAACCAACCATGCACACTCTGTGAGGTCTACAAGCACTACACATTCAAGTGTCCCTTCATGGGTCACGCAAAGAAGGCCATTTAGAATGAGTTTCAACATGCCACCAACACAACGAACCAAGCCCAACCCAACCCGGTACCACAAGGAACTCCTCCTATGGTGCTTCAGAACCCATTACTAGTCCAAGGATTGGTGGCAACCACTCCCCCTCCCCAACCCAATCCCAACGCTCTGGGGGCACCTCCCATGGCCGAAACAGGTGTCCACCACATTCTATCCATGGCGACTGAAGAGGTCAACCTAAAAACTAGATGGAATCAGTACAAAACCACCACCGAACCCGCTGACACATCAGCGGCATCTACATCCAAATGGGTCAATGCACCTCTTCAGTTGCCCCCTTTCCCCCGCCCCCCATATGCCGAGTTGTCAATAACACCATGGCTAGAGCTGTAGTCAGCTATAGCATCATGGATGATTTGGCCCAAACATCAACGGCCATGTCCGCTCTTGAGGTACTCAAAATGTGCCCAACACAGCGGAAATCCTTATTAACCGCCCTTGTGGAACCGCCCTTGTGGCCATAGACCCCTCCGACTCCAAGTTGATCACATTCGACATAGAGAATGGAGAACCGTGCATGCCATCAACCATCGCCTTTCAAATCTCGGTGTCTATACAAAATCTGGTTGTGCACTGGTGCATATTGGATGAGGGGGCATCTATGTGCGTTATGTCTACCCTAGTCTGGCAGAAACTTGGATCTCCAATTCTGCAACCATCCTCCACAACTCTATGGACTTAAGATAGCCATCCCATTAAATCCCAAGGAATCCTCCCCCATGTCCCGATCACATTAGCCAGGAAGACAGTTCTGATTGACATAGAGGTTGTCAATGCTCAATTGGACTATAACATGCTCCTCAAAAGAAGTTATATGTACGCCATGAGAGTTGTCGCATCAACTGTCTTCCATCTCATGATGTTCCCCCACAAAGGGAAGATCATAATGGTTGATAAACTCACTTATCACAATCCACAAGGGTTAACAGCACCCGCCAACATTATCCCTACCATCAAAACCATTGAGCCACAAGGCACAACCACACATGCCAATGTTGTCCCTGCAATGAACACCATGGTTGACAACACACCAGCCTCCCCATTGTTGAATGTGGGCCTTGGGTTGTTTGCCAAGACCACCATGATGGCTCATTTCCCCTTAGTGTCACCACCACTGACACAAAATGAGAATGCATACTTGTGCATGCTCTCATCCAGCACCGCTACACCCAAACAACAATCGTATCTGTAACTACAACCACAACACCGTCCGCAGCCACAACATCAACAACAACCACAATACAGTCTGCAGCTGCAACATCAACAGCAACTGCAACATCATCCGCAGCTGCAGGATTACATGCAGCTGCAACCACAACCTCACCCCTACATACAACCATCAGGGATTTATCTAGGCTCCTCTCCAGTCCATACAATTCCCTTCCTCTTTCCCCTACCTGGTGTCATGAGAAATCCAGTAATGGACACCCTAAGCTTACCCAACCTTACATTGGGAATTCATGTCTGGTATCTTGATCCACCAGCTCAACCACCAATTCCCTAGGTAGTCTTAACCCCCGTACAACCCATTGCAGTCGAGTCTCATTCTCCACTCGGCCCGCAAAAACCAACCACCGCACCCGCACCCGCACTGCCCCACCCAAAAAGGGCTAGGGGAAAGAATGTGAAAGCCACCACAGAGCCATGACAAATCCTACCTTGCACCATCTAAAAAGAATAGGGCCATCCAACTCAAAACTGCCCTGATATCCCAATGATCGGTGCGCATTTGGATGCCATGGATACAACCAAAAACCTCCCCGTGGTTGAACTTCCAACCGCGCCAATACCTAGAAACAAGGCATTGAGAAAAAACCATGCTTGTTCCCTTTGCGGATTGTATGGACATTATTCTCACCACTGTCAAGACTTTCCTGAGTTCTAAATCGCTTTAGCTGGCCTCCATCAACATTCCCTTGAATCTGAGATCACCCTGATCAAACAAGTTCACCCCCCACCTCCTTCTTCAGACACCATGTCCATCTACATGATGTCCAGTTCTGCAAACCCTCTTGTCTCCACCACCACCAATGGTCCATCAGACATGTCTCTTCCATTGTTTCTGCAACCGTAGCTCCATCCGCAACCTCAACCTTGGTTACCAAGGAAACAATGGGGTTCATTCCCAATCAACACAATATTTTTCCTTGTTCTTTTCCTTTTCCTTTTCCTACCATCTGAGATCGTGAGTAAGTCTATCTTGGAAACCCGCAATCTATAGGATTTCACACTAGGAGATCATGTATGGTACCTTGAACCACCTACCCTACCTCTAAGGCCCCAAGATGTGCTGACTCATGTCCATACAATTGAGATGATGTTGCACCAACCTCCAAGTCCATCAAAGCCTC
Organism: Pseudotsuga menziesii; assembly: GCA_001517045.1. NCBI lineage: Eukaryota > Viridiplantae > Streptophyta > Pinopsida > Pinales > Pinaceae > Pseudotsuga > Pseudotsuga menziesii. The sequence goes on from LPNX010054583.1 coordinate 854,598, forward strand.
CTCTTGTCTCCAGTCCTGCCCCTCTTCCTCCAATGGAGACTAGGGGAAAGGCCACAAAAACCAAAACCAATACCATTTACATGATCTCTAGCACCAGTTTCCCTTTCATATCATCGCTTGTGGAAGATACACCTAATCTATCACGGCACCACTTATGCAATGACGGAGAGATCTGTAAGACCACCTGTAGTTTTACCAAATTCCCTTTAAACCATAGTGTGGAATTGGTTCTTCCCATAAAAGACTAGATTCCATCACCCTACCTTGCCAATGACCTTCATCTCGGCAAGGGGGAATACCTCTTCACTGACTCAGATGGTCGACTCTTGAAGAATCCATGCAGTGGGCTCCACCTCAAGAGAGCCTATGCCTAATACCACCACTATGAATCCCTTATAGCATAGTTTTTTCCCTTTTTTGTTTTGCAATGTTTTTACCACAAATCAAAGACCCCCATTTAGGGGCAGTACCATTAGCTACTAGTTCAGAGCCACCCGGATCCTGTTTGAGACACCTCTCACACCTCCAGGCTCAAATATCCTAATGAGACCCTTGTCTCATGTTTAACAAACAAATTTTGGGATCGCTTCCCAGAAGTTACCTCGATTTACGAGCCACGCCATGGTGATACAAGTGTCTGCAGACCTATACTTGTATCACTCTTTCCTACCTCTACTCATGCAAGTTCTCGGGCCACCGTCCGTTGAGGAACATCATTTTTTATTTTTGTAACATATAGTTGTTTCCTTCATCCACTACACCTTATGCGGATCTCTGGACCATTGTCCAGAAAACGAATTATTTCTCTTACGTGTATTTGGCATATAACTGCCTCCGAACTTGCACTCACATCACATGTAGTCAAATCCATCCACCACAATCCACACACGATTCTCCTGACCTCTATCTGAGAACCACCTTGGTTTGCATGCCTTTGCCGCACCGACTCACGTGCCTCTGCTGCGATCTATCCCGTGCATGTATTGGTATGTTTGAGAGCCACTTGCTCCGTCCATACTACGTAGATGACCTATGGACCACTGTCCACCGTCCCGACATGGGGCACTGCCGTGCATGTATTGGTATGTTTGAGAGCCACCTACTCCATCCATACTGCGTGGATGACCTATGGACCACTGTCCACCGTCCCGACATGGGGCACTGCCGGTGCCACCGCAATCGGTTGACCATATTAGAGTTTCATTTAAGCTCTTTTCTGACTCCTAAAAACAATGAAAAGATGGCAAAGCACAGCTACTTCCTTTCACACTCGTTAAAGGATAGGAAAGGGCATCTACATCGTCTCGTTTACCTCCTTTTGTGGACCATGTAGACCATCAAATGAAAAGGACCACCTTGGCGTATTCAATCCAAGACCGTTTCCCTCTGATGACTTTTATGCTTTCTTGGGCAAAGGGGCCGCACTTTACGAAAAAGCTCACTATGGGTTGTCGTTAAGCTCTTTTCTGTCCTTCTCATCAATAAAATATTGTCGAGCAAACTTAGTTTCATTCATGCTCATAAAAGTATCTGAATGACCGTCCAGTCAGTATAGGTTTAACCGTCCAGTCTCTCATTCCCTACAGAATGGGCAAGCTCTCCCATGTATACTTTTATCCTTTTTCGGGCATAAGAGACTACCAACGAAAAAGATCCCCCAATGGAGTCCTCTTCGTGCTTTCAAACTCTCTAAAATTGAAAGCACCATTGAGCATTTACTTTCTCGGGTTCACCAAAAATCCACGAGATCGTACCACAATGGTGTCTCTAGACACCACCCCATAGAAAACAGTTTGGTATCATTCCCACTTTGGGTCGCCTTTGTTTAGAGTACTCTACAATGTATCTTCCTTGGATCCCATCAATATCAAAAGTATCCACCTCCCTCAAGTATTTCCCATCTGAAGTGACATCCCCGGTATTACAGCTATGATCCCATTCCCATGAGTCAATTTCATTCACTGCCTGGTCCGCCCTACCATCATACTCTGAACAAAGGAAGTTTGAGTCTACCACAGTCCCCCTACCCCTGTTCAACTCTTTCCCTTCCCTCTTCCCCCCCCATTCAATGGGTCAATCCGCGAATTGTCTCACATCTTTTGGTTATCTCCCTCACTCTTCTGGTCAAGGAAACATCATTGCCTTGACCAGGGGTAGGTCTCCCTTTGTCGAAGACAACACACATATTCCAGAGGATAGACCCAGAGGTCCCTATATATTGGTTTCATTAACCTCATTGATGAGTTCCTTAGACCACTTGAGAGGAGTACTTAGTGCCTCTCAGGATGGTTGTTTCTCACGTGCTCGACTCCAACTACATCATCGCATCATTGAGATTCGTATAGGGTTTGGTCCGTGTAGTATTTGGTCGAAGACCCCGAATGTCACCTGACTCTACCACATTGATGGGTCTATTCGAGGGACCTAAATAGGTTATGTCCTTATGATTTCTGGGTTGTGTTGGAGACAGTGTTCAGAAGCCCCAGCAGCACTTCTATATAGATTTATGATTGATGCAACATACTTGTACCACAGAGACGCTGACTCTCCATCAGTGAATCCATACAGCTATGTACCATTCCAAATCCAGTAGGCCATCTATCATGAAGATATAGCATTCCGTGAGAATTCCATGGGTCCAATGTAGCAGTTCTTCATATTAGTATTGTATTCAGCCTCGCATTGAGGCAACCACTATGTATCATCATATGTATATGATCAGCTCTTGTATTTTAGAGCATAGATCAAATTATTCTTTTGACATTGTCATGCGCATGGGAATTCCCACCTCATCCATATACATGTCACACATTATTTGTATCTCACCCATTGATGGGAACCATATTAATACAAAAACCAAAAGCCACCATGCNCTTCACAGCAAATCCTATGATGTCCATTAGCCATATGATGATCTCCTGCTTTCACACATCAGGGGGAAATATGTTAACCCAACAAATCTCTCACTCAGCTCTACATGGCCTACACCACCCAAGGACACCCATGTACGACCCTCATTTCACCCCATTAGACCCCCACACCCTCAAAAACGCTTAAGAATGAGCAAAAGGGCTTAAAAACCCCAAAAAGGAGCCTCAATAACTCTCCTAGGGGTTAAAGCCTCCAAAAAGGTGCTAAAACCCCTCAAAGGAGCCTAAAATCCTAAAAGGAGCTAAATTTATGGAAGAAGGGGCTAAAAGCCCAAAAAAGGGGCTAAATCCCTGACCAAGGGCTTAGAACCCTAAAAATGCTATAAATAGATGGGTAGGGGTCACTCTCAAAACATTACTCCCTTGCATACTGTTATGCTGCCCATGGATGCCTTGAGACCCTTTGTCTCTCAAGCCACCCACATCCCCCCTCTCATCCATTCATCCTCCCATTGATCCATAGCTCCTCCATTGCCAAGAGAGATAGAGAGCTGCTTCTTCCATCCAAGGCATGGTGGCCCATTTCACCAAAAAGGAGGTATACTAGTGTTCTTTTCATGCATTTTCTTTAGTGTTTTATAGTTTTTCCTAACCCATTCTTGTTTGCAGGTTTATTTCTAACATGTTTTTGCAGGTATTCTATTTCTAATAGTTGTTTGCGGGTTATTGGAGCGAAACCCTAACCTTATTTGTAGAGGGGTTCTCCATTTGATTTTTCATTACTGTCCAGTCACATTTATGCTTTTCTTTTCTACATTTCCATCTAAGAACCTATCCTTCCATCCTATAGATGGAAGGAAGCCATTCCTGCCCTATAGCAAGGGAGAAATCCATGCTACAGTATCCTCCTTCCATTGGGTGTTGGAGAACAAACAAAAGTTGTAACTTCCACAACAGGTTTTCCATAGGTCATTGTTTGAATCTGTAAGTTGCAGTTTGTGTAGTAAGAGGGATATCTGTTTAGGTTGGTTCCTGAAGATCATGAGTTGGTGCTTACGTAGATTGAAGTTGTTGTAGGTTGGTTCCAGTAACCTGCAGATTGTACTTGGGATCAAGTCAATGCCCGAAATGAGTGGGTGCTCATTATCAGAGACTGTAGTATCCCACTAATGTAACTATCCATACATACATACATACATACATACATACATACATATACATATATGTGTGTGTGTGTGTGTGTGTGTGTGTACATTTGTTATCAAGTATTTATTGATTGTTATGATTATTATTGTGAATGATGGAAATTTTTAAATATGTGAAAATCTACATAAGTCGAACTTGTACATATCTATGAAATTACTAATTCACCCCACTCGCTCTCAATAATAACTTAATTCCAATATTTGGTATCAAAGCTGGTATCTTCAGTAAACAAACTAACATTTGGAAGACCGATCCAACACATATATGGGTAAAGTAGAAGTTTTGTCCACCAATATGGCTCCAAGATTTGATGGTTCAAACTATACATTCTAGAAAATTAGAATGGAAGTCTATCTATAATCACTTGGCATGGATGTGTTGAAATCAATAGAGGAAGTGTATGAATTCATGAAAGCCGCAGATGAGTTATAAGAGACTGGTAGTATTTCAACCTCCAGAATAGCAACCGTTGATCTATAAAATAAAAAGCAATATGAATGGAATGTGTGAGTGAAGAATGCCATCTTATGCGGATTAACAGATGTTGAGTTCACCAAAGTAATGCAGTGCACCAGAGTGAAAGAAGTATGGGATAAAAATACATAGAATCTATGAAGGCTATGACAAAGTTGTGAAGGAAAAATAGTACAAACACTAATTGTGCAGTTTGAAACTCTTAAAATGAAGGAGGAAGAATATGTTGCCTCATATTTTCTGATAGTGGATGAGATAGTGAACTCCATAATAGGACTTGGAGCTACTATTAAAGAGAAGTTTGTTATGCAAAATATAATGACAACTCTACCCACGTAGTTCAATCCAATAGTATCAGTTACATAAGATAGAAGTGATTTGGACGACTTGGAAAAGAATGAACTATATGGAATTCTCACAACATACGAAAAGAGAACAGAACCTGAGAATGTATCCAAGAAAGAATTTGTGTTCAAAGTAACAGGGAAGCCCAAACACAACACAAATGAATGCATAAATATAGTTGATCTATCAGACAAAGAAGAGGCCAACTTCATGAGGAGAATGAAGAGAGGACTAGGTAAGTACAAAGGAAAACTTCCTTTTAAATGTTTTAAATGTGGAAGAATTGGACATTTTTCTTCTAAATTCACATATTAATAAAATAGGGAAAACGAAAGAGGGGAAGAGTCAGAACAAAGAGGAAAGTATCAACAAAGAAAAGATGTTAACAAGAAGAAATTTCAAAAATAGGAGAAAAGCATGTATATTGAAGAGAATGGCACTTCATATGAGGAAGAGAGATGCAGTTCAAGGTATGTATTATTCATGGCCCTAATTCAGGATGAGAATCCATCGGAAGGAAAATATTCAACTAAAGGAGATCTTGCTAGTATATCTAAAGCTGCGAAGGAATGGACGTACAATGGAATATACTTTCCTTCTGTAAAATTCGATGAAAAAAAGAAATCAAAATTCTCAAAAGAACTATTCAAGTTGGATAAAACTACTGAAAACAAACACTCTGCTGATGAAGTCACATGAACTGTGTCAAAGCCTGAAAATATTAGTTTCTCTTAAGGGATTCCACAGTATGAAGATGGCGAAAATCTTGGTGTCGAGTGGGAAGGTGAATTTATTAGTGTTCTAGATGATTTGATGAAATCAAGGAAAGAAAATAAAGTGCTAAAGGAACAACTTGAAATAGCAGAAGAAAAAATCAAGCAGAATGGGAATATGCATAAAGAAGTGAAGAAATAATTGAGATTCAAAGAAGAGGAACCACATTGCGCAAAAGAAAAAATCAAAGAATTAGAATAAAACCTGTGTACATTTGAGAAGTACAGGAGGGAGTCAGAATTGGTAAATGAGCTACTGCAGAAACAAATTACATTGAAATAATTAGATGCTTTACAATCGAAAGAAGTAAGTGCAACTCAAGGGAAAGTTGAAATGTGTGTTGACATAGAAACTCAAAATAATTTCATCAACAACTCGATCATCTTGGATGAAATTATAAGTTTGCAACGATATTCATATGATAAGTCTGATATTGGCTTTTTCAAAGTTGGTAGTGAAATATGCGACAAAGGAGAACCCAGGTTCTACAAATGGGTTATTTTTTGCAGAAAATTTGAACTTCTTGTTAGGAATGAGAAACATAACCATGTGAAGGCTTCCATAGAAAAAAATACAATCAACTGTTGGAGATGTATAGTTTTCATACATAACGAAAAATATTGTCACACTATAAAGTGATATGTGTGTGGTAAATATGGTCACAAGTCCTCACAATGTTTTCTAAAAATACAGTAGCAAAGGGAACCTGGTAGGTACAAATCAGTGGAAAATTGTTCACCCATGGAGAAGAAATTGAGTATGCATCAAACGATATGGAAAATAAATGGATCTCATGATAATGTCAACTTGGATCATCCAATCAAGAAGATATGGATAATAAATGCATATCATGAATGTGAAAATGATAGAACTAACATCTGCATAACACTAGCAGCAAGTGATCATTGCTCACATTAACCCAAAAGGGTTATGTAGAATCCTTGAGTAAAAAACTAGTCTAATCAAACACTAAACAATTTATAAATCAAGTGCATGTTTATTGAATTTATTTGAATAATTATTGCTTGAAATGTGTTGTTTTTATTGTAAGAGAAATTAGCCATGCATAAAATAGTAAGAAATCAAATATACATATTTTACACCATGATTACATAAAAAGGGAATCTTTTGTATTAATTAAAAATATGATTACAAAAATTTGGAGCTTCAAACCTCACATTACATCAGGCAACATTTGGGGGTTAAGAACAACAAAATTGAAGATGAAAAAATATGGTTCATATATACAACTCAAGGTCAACTTCTTCAGCACAGCTAGTAGGGATAGGTGAAATATGCAAATCCAAGTCCAATGGAGTCGGATCTATAGGTTCAATGACTGCAACAAGCAAAGAAGATCCAGTGTCAAAGTTGTAAATTGGGACCAACCCCAAGAAGACTCAGAATATTTAACAGGTGTTTTTGTTGTTGTTCCAAAATATCCACTAGCCTACTCAAATTATATAGAGTTTCTAAAGTATTATGGTTAAATCATGATTGTTGATATCATAGAAAGAAATTGGACTTGGTCACCTGGTTTTGCAAAATTCCTATGTCCATCTGCAGTCGTCTAAGGTCTTCCTGCTAAAATTGAACCACAGTGCGAAGGGTGTCAAGGGAGTTATTCAAATGCTGAAAATAAGGCATGATGGTGAAATATGACTGAAGAATGGAAAATAGGGATGCAAATGACAAGTTAGCTCGACAATGTATGAACTAGGGTGGTGAAAATAATGAAAATACGGACAACTTGTAGAACTAGGAAGAATCCCATAACATGCTTGAAAATAAATTGAAAGGACGTCAAATACTGAGAGTTCATGCATTGTACAATCCAATGCATATCACATTGATTTAAAATTTAATACGTGGTACAAAAGGTGACCTAGAAGAATGATGTCAAAGTAAAAGGTACAATACAAACACACCACATGGACAACATTCCTAGCACATCAACTTCTCCCATGCATGTGAAAGGTTGGAAATATGTGTGAATTTATTGAAGGAAATAAAACACCTTGTATTTGAATTCCAAGATAAGATTGCTTGTTGGTTGCATTAAATAAGATGCGGAAAACATTAATAAGGAAAAATAAGTCAACTAACATGATTTTTTGTGACTTGGCATACTTGAAGCAATGAGCACAATTCCAAGCAGAGATATAAAATAAAAGGGTCCATTTGCCATTGATGTCAAAGGGAAGGGAAAGCTTAAAGAAGGAAAGAAAGAGAGAAGATGAAGACAAAGGAGGAATATCCAAATGATAGGGGAAGAAATGAAAAAGTAAATAAACTAGAAGATAGAAGTGTGACAATGATCACAGAAAAATGTTCTGATGCACATCTTCAGAATACAAGGCAATGCTGACATACGCACATCTTTAGGGGGAGTTTGATACGAGTACTTTCAGTGTTGACATCAATGAATAAGGGGGATATTTTTTAATATATGTGATGTTAAAGGGTCAAAGGATCAAATATCAAAAGTCAAAGATGTTAAAGGATCAAAGATCAGATGGACCAGAAGTCAAATTGCTAAAGAATTCCTCTTACAACCAGCTTGAGGAAATACATATGAGAGAATTTGGAAGGAACATAAATCAATTATACCACCATGACATTGGTTGTAAATGTGCACATATTCATACACATAGAAGAACATTGAATATAACACAGATACAAAAATACTAGTTGCGAGAATTATGATTAAAGAGAAATAAAATTATGTGTAAAAGTCCCACAAAGTAATTGGTAAGTGGTACAAATATTTGTAAAGAAACATAAGAAACAAATCGGTGTGTGCAAAATTCCCACAAGGGTGTTGGAATATGTGAGTCATAATATACACAGATTATTTGTGAAATAGCGGCATGTTGAGGCAGGTCCTAACTTGCTAAAAATGTAATCCAGTGGGACGTCATCTGAAGTTAAGGGACTTCACCAAGTGGACACATGTCTTGAGTCAATAAGATTATAAATAATTAATATATAGATGTGGTGAATCAAGCTTGTGGAAAATCAATATCTGAAATAACAATTGGACAAGCTTCAAAATTTTCTTTGGGGTATCAATGGCTTGTTAATCCCATAAAGTATCTTTATGCAGTGGATTTGCAGTGTGCAATACATCTAGAGATGAAAAATAATTAATTACACTGAAAGGAAGGAAACCCGTAGTTTGGATGTGCAAAGGTCCTAATCGATAAAAAATAAGATCACAGAACAACAAGCGTGACTGAGTCATAAACTTTATTAAGATGCAAATTGTATATCAACAGAGAAGATGTAGATCGTAGTTGTTTTTGTACATCGTATTTTGGGTAATTGTATATTCATACATAGATACGTAGATGCAGATCAAAACATTACAACAGTTGTGGAATTTGAAGAAAAGGTATTTCTCTATTTGCAATACTTCTATACAATCATATTTTATACCAGTGTGGTTAGAAGAGGCAAGCAGCATGGGGTCATATCCTCCTTCCAATCGGTGCTGGAAAATACGATCAAGGTGTGGCAACATCCTTTCTATGGGTGCAGATAAAACTAAGGGGGTAGTATCATCCTTCCAAAGGGTTTTGGAGAACAAATCAAAGTTGTAACTTCCACAACAAGAGAGCGCAGTTTTTCCATAGGCCAGCGTCTGAAGTTATAAGTCACAGTTTGCATAGTAAGACTGATATCTATTCACGTTTGTGCATGAATATCGTGAGTTGGTGCTTATAAAGATTGAAGTTGTTGTAGGTCGGTGCCAACAACCTATAGATTGTACTTGGTATCAGGTCAATGCTTGAAATGAGTGGGTGCTCATGTTTGGAGACTGTAATCTCCCAATAATGTAATTATTCACACACACACACACACACACACACACACACACACACACACACACACACACACACACACACACACACACACACATATATATATTTCTAGATATACATTTTTTCTCAAATATTTGTACATTGTTCTGATTATTATTATAAATGCTAGAAAGTTTTAAATTAGTGAAAATATAAATAAGTTGAAAGTGTACATATATGCACAATTATTTATTCACCCCCCACCCCCCTCTTAGTAATAACTTGGAACACAAGTCCTTAGCCTTGTCCAACAAGACTCTACAACATCATCACTTTGACATATCAAAGTATTCCCCTCAACACATGAGGATTAACCTTTTACATGGAAGGCTTAGTCATTCTTGAGTCCAACCCAAGAATTTTACTCCAAGTTTCCTAAGTCCAAATCAAGCTCATTATTACCTTAACACATGAGGACCAATCCTAATGAACAAGATAGGCTTGGAGAATGACTCATGATGTTGTAACCTTAACATAGTGTTGTTTCCACAAAAAATTGAGTGACTCTTTTTGGGGATTAGGGACGTTATAGCTCATCTTTCATGTTCTTAGGCACCGTGTCTTGTTATCCATGTTGTCTCTTGACACTTGCTGATAGTTGGATTTGAATGTACCCTATACGTCAATAATCTATCGTTAGTACAAACTGTAGAATATTGTTGGGAATTATTTGGACGCCTATCCCAATCAATCTTATCCAAACTATAATAAGAAAATGAAAATGATTGTTGTAATTAACTAAATATCTCAAAGTAATTACACATCATTTAGGGGAAATTTGGGGTCTAAAATGGGCATTATAAGGAAACAAGCCAACCATAATTTATTGATGAGTTGGAATTCAAGAACCAATAGAATTTCAATGAAATGTGTCGACCATAATGGTTCACTTGACATATTTGTCACAAAAAAACTAATTTTTTGTTCGTATTTTCAACATATCTCCTCGTGTTTTCACTCAAATTTCTAGCAGGAGCACTTGTTGGATCATCATCACTTTTTTTAGATATTTCTTGTTTTTTTGGAAAAAGGGTTCATCAAAAGTATGCAGTGTGTGTACTCGTTGGATGCAAAATTTATTTATGCATCCAACGAGTACTCCTGCTCAAAATTTGAGTAAACACATAGGGAGATATGTTGAAAATATGAACAAAAACTGTAGTTTTTTTCTTTCTTCCTCCAAAATTAATAAATATTATTTTAACTATTATTTTATTATTTTCCTTAGGAGTCCCATTTTAGACCCCAAATTTCCTCTAATACATAGTTTGAACTTCAACTCAATAGATACTAAAGGTTCTTGCAACTAACAATTTGATCAAGAATGCTTATGAAGTAAAAAAGTGTGCAATTGATCTATTTCACACATATCCCCCTTTTCTGATTCACCAAGTTCACAAGGAGTGTGAGGTGAAGATCATACATCAGGATATTTGAATCTTTAGGTCCTTTCATGTGTGTGAAAGTGAGCTACACTGCCTTTCCTAAAACATGAGAAGTAAGTAAATGACATAAGATGTCTATACTAACAACTTCTATGAAATGGAAAGTATGATCTCTTGAACACTAGTGACAACTATAAGGCCCATTGAAAACCCCAAATTATTTTACCTATGTATTTTTTGAGGGAATGCCCCTTTACTCCCTAATCTTGGGCTAAGTGAGTAATTACTAGAAAAAATTACAACTATTGCAAGTTATTTTAATTTTGGTTAATTAGTGAGCAGTCCTTGGGACTACAAGATTTGTGAAAAGTATATAAAAAGAAAATTAAAATAAAGTAATGGCGGTATTCAAAAAAGAAGCACTATAGTGCGGTTACAATGCAGTAAGGTCGCATGAGCAGAGACCAAATTACCATGTGGGAAGAGGTCCAATAAATTGCTCGATTAGTGTGATTTCCAAAATAAAATCCATGTGAGTAGTGCACAGGGGCATGAGGATCCACACAACTGTGTAAACAACAATATCGGTTTAGAGGAGGTTGATTTCTAGGGATGGAGGGTATAAAACTAATCTCCTGCACAATACATGAACCGAAAATTAGTTATTTAGCAAATAATAACCTAGTTAATAAGAAATAAACATAAATGAAGTGGAATCTCTATAAATATTGTTGTGGCTAAAATAGCAAAAAGTTGTGCAACTCTTCCAACTTGAGGGGTGAAATTTTTAGAGGTTGCTACCAACACCCAGTATTGTGTTACAAGCAAAAGAGAAAACTCCAAATTGATCTTGCAATTGCTTGTCAGAAAATAAAATAAAATAAAAACAAATAACATGAAATAAACAAAGAGAGTGAAGATATACAAACAACAACAACAAGAATACATTATAACCAAGTTAGATTCGCCAATGGTCAAGCTTGTTACATGTAGTGTCACCAAGAAGGTGCAATATTTAAGGGAATCCAATAATCTAAGCTTAGGGAGGTCCTTTTTGTTCACAGTAAATGCTAAATAACTTGAATAACAATGAGTGAAACACTTGACCCTTGGAGGAAGGTGGAAAGGGAGCATGAGGAATGACAATAGGTGGATCAAGAGGTGAACTATGATGAAGTCTAAATACAATTCCAGAAGCATAACCTTTCTCTAATTCTCCCTTCTTATATCCATTCGCATGGATTCCTTCTATAGGCCAAGAGGTGGCCAAGAAACATCAAGATCCAATTGTGAACTCCTTCACTTCATGAACTAGCTCCAAAGCACACAAGGGGGGGTGTTCAATGCTCTCAAACATGTGAAGAGCCAAATTCAATTTTTGAGGAAGATTTCATGAGCCTTCAATGTGTTGTGGGTAGTTAATATCCTGTGATTTTTACAATCACATGGATTTTGAAGGAAAATTCATGCAAGGTACGCACAGGAACAGAACTGATAACTTGTGTTGTAGCATAGATGAATAGGGATTTAACCTTGAGACCTCTTTTTTTGACTACTTTTATGCATTTTTGAACTCGTACTACTTTCTAGACATGATGAGCATGTTTTCGGTGAGATACATGCTACATGTTGATGATTCCTTACTTTAATATTAGATGAAATGTCACATGCATGTAAAATTTAAGTGTTAACAATTCCCAAAATTGTTCTCTTAATTATTTTTCCCAATATTTTTTATCTTTATTCATTGATTTGGTTAGGATGATTTCTATCTCTCTATTTGTGACCTTCACTTGGGCATCACATCCTATAACTAACTTTATATAACTTGACCAAATATTCAATGAGGTTGGATGTAAACTTAGGTTCCTAATATGTCACAATTTCTCTTGGAACCCAATATCTTGTAAATATGTTCTTTTAGAGAAAAGTATTCCCCCTTATCTTCCTTACCATTATTCATTGATTTGATTTTTTCCCACTTTGTTTGTAATATGCATAGACTATAATATGTCTTTCTGGTTAGTAGGTGGGTCAATGGGCCCTACAAATTAAATCCTCATTTTCAAGTGGCTCAATGGAAGTTTGTGCTTGTAATGGAATTTCATATTTTTTAGTAGGATTTCACATTCTATTGCACTCATTGTCTTCGGAAACATAGTCAACACCATACTTAGGTAGTGTATCCTAGTAGTAATAAGTATGAAGAACATTGTGGGATATCCTTCAATTCATAACAAAGGTTACCCCATATGGTTCATCATGACAGGCATGCAATATATCATATACCTTAATCTCTCAAATGTAATGATGAATTACATGGTCTAGCCCTACTTTGAATAAGTGCCACTTTATCTATGTATATTAGGCACTTTGCCTTAAAATATTGGTGTGTTCTTTCTATGAAAAAGGTGGAAGAGACTCTTATGCCACAAGATAGATATCCATATTAGTAAACCAAGGGATTTCATTGATATAGAAAACAAGTGCTCATTTATAAAAGACTCTGTGGTGAGAATTTCTCCTCACTACAAGGGTAAGAATGGATCCCTTGTGCCTATAGGGCACAAGGGTAGGTTCCTGCCCTTAGAAAACAGTAAAAACGAAATGGAAATATTGCATAAACAGAGCTGCGAATTGAACCTAAGCTAATCTAAGCAAATGGCTACAATAGTAAACTGAATCTAATAGCTAATGACAGAAAAATAAAAGAGAGGAGATGATGGAGCATTGTTGAACCCCTCTGCACACAGTATGTTAGGGTTCTACCTCCAAACCTGCAAAATAAACCTATACTACCATGGAGACAACCTACAAATAATGTTAATGAAAAACCTACAAATGGAGATGAGGGTTAGAAAGTAAAAACAAATAAAACAAGCATAAAAAGAGATTATACCTCACTTAGATGGAAATGGGCCACCATGTCCTAGCTCATGGGAGCACCTCTCTCTTGGTTGGGAAGCAATGGCTTGGAGAAATGGAGATCGAGGAGAGGGAGAGTGGGTGGTTTGAGAGCAAGAGGTCTCAAAGCATCCACGGGCAGCATAACAATAGGCAAGTGAGGAGTCTTTTTAGAGTGACCCCCCACCCTTGTTTTATAGTTTTTCCAAAGGGTTTTAGGGTTTTAAGCCCTTGGTCATGGCTTTAGCCCATTTTTTGGGCCTTTAGCCCCTTCTGCCCTAACTTTAGCCCCTTTTTGAGGGCTTTAGCTCCTGGGGATCTATTTTGGGCTCTTTTTTGGGGGTTTTAGCCCTTTTCTTCATCCTTGGGCTCTTTTGGAGGTGTGGGGGTCAAATGGAAGATCTTATGGAGTGAAATGAGTGTTGTGAGATGGTGTCCTTGGGTGGTGTATTCCATTGAGAGCTATGTGTGGGATTTTTGGGTTAACAGATTGCCCCCTGATGTGTGAGGGCAGGATCTCAACGTATTTCCGACGAACATCATAGGATTTTCTGTCGAGAGGTAGTGCTTCCGGGGCTGGGGCATGGTGGCTTTTGGTTTTTGTATTAATTTGGTTCCCATCAATGGGTGAGATACAATAAATGTGTGACATGTATATGTACTGTAATGTCCCTCTTATATGCCCTAGTATTTTGTTTATCATTATTGTAATGGTTCTCTGGTGAGGAGCTCAAGGCCAAGGCCCCACCAGTAAAACCTAGAAAGATTAGGTGATTAAATGAGAGACATAAATCATTGACGCAACGTAAATCTAGATTCCCTACGGGGAGGAACCTATAGAAGTCCTTTAGGAACTTCAATTGGTTTGATATGACCTACTCACTGATAACTAACTGATAAAATATGAGAAAGGGAATAATCAACACCTACACAAGTAAGTTAATATCTATGACTTAAACAAAGAATATAAGAGACACCTTAGTAAGTGAAAGGTCATAGCACACTGCACTAGTGAAAGTATGATACTCCCCCGAAATTTAGAGTACATCTCTAACTTAGAGCATGTATTAAGGGAAGCTCTTATGGTCTATCAAGGCCTAAAGATATCGAGGCTTTAATAAAGGGGTAACTTCAAGCGAAGAGAAGTGGAGATAACTCCAACACCCTAAGGCCATTATATTAAAGATATGTATATTGAAATAGTTCTCACTAAACATCCTTACCTAATTAATGTTAGGGGGAAGGGGGAAATGCTTATGAGGAAAAATGCCTTTGTAGGTGTGATTGTTGACAGCGCCCTCAGAAAACATAAAATACCTACGAGCACTGATCATGGTAATTTAACCCAACGCATGCCAATCTAATTATTCCAGGACAGTCTCTCTTGCATATAGCGGGAAAAGGGCCACCATTTCATGCACTAATAGGGCCGATTCCCTGGACATAAAAAGTGGGATGGTTACATGCAGGACCGTGTATCGAGCTAGAAGGAATTCAATTTTTGCGTTTCTAATTATGAGCGAGTTTGTAGCATTGAAAAGATTACATAAAGAGGGGAGTAGGTTGTTCAAAGGGGGAATGACAATCGGTGATAGGTTGCACTAAAAGAAATTCGAGGGAACGAAGGGATCTCTGCATTGTGAGAGAAAGGATTTCTGTGAGGATGAGAATAACCCTATGCTTTTGAGACAACGATCTCTGCATTTGACGGGAGGATCTTTGCATCTTCTTGGAGTAAGCTTATAAATATACCAAGCGAAGGGTCCAGGGATGCATAGTGATCTGCGTCACCGTTGCTTCGATCGAAAGTATGTTTTTTCCCTCACAGTATGGGTTGAGCTTGTAAGCTTGTTATATGTTGTCATTTCAGACTTAATTTTTTATTTTCCTCTTGTACCATACTCTTATCTGAACAAGTTCCCATTATCTTTAACCTCTGCGTAAGGGTTGAATATGGGATAGTAGTAACCACCCGAACCTGGTTCTAGCTATGATAGCCCTCTAACCATATTAGCAGTCGTTGTATAAATAGTTTCAAGAACCGGTTCACGATTGGATCTGAATCGCTGTGTTTTGGGTTGGGAGGGGCCATTTCTATGGGTCTTTCTGTTGTTTGGAGTCCTTGCTCCATCGAAGTTAACACCAGACCTTCATAATGAGGGTTTCTACATTTTAAAAAGACTAATCACTCTAGCCACTGATGGGAACCAAAACCGTATATATATACTTTTGGGGTGGTACGCGATCTGCCCGTAACTCAAGGGTACTTTTGACACTGGTTTTATGAATCCATAGTCCTTCCTGATCAGCTGATATGATTTTTTATTACTATAGTTAAATAGTCGAGCTTTGTGTTTAATGGCAAAGGTGTGCCTTAAAGTAATGAATAAACGGGTAAATAGAGCACCTGTGTTTAAATGAAATGATAGTTCTATAACTCGTCACCACTCACGATAGATACATAACGGCTAAATATTTATGATTGAAAACAATCACTTAGAGACCCATATTCTTAAGGAGTGTGAAGAAAAATATTAAAAATAAACTTGGGTATTGTTACCAATGATAGTTTAATGTTGAATACAAGCATGCCTCTATTAAGAGGACAAATATTTTAAAAGAACCAGAATGTGTTGTAAGTATGAAGTTTATATCACGAAGTTATGTTACTGTTATGTTTAACGTTGTAGTACAAGAGCAGGAACATCTTAAATTATTGTTAAGCGGTCTGTTACAATTTAGATACATGAAGGTTGAAACAGAGTCAAGTTTACACCGTGAACCCAAGGTGATGTGACGAATCCGTTCGTGATGGTCTGAAAAGGGCAATTGGAAAATTGCAAGTGTATCTCTCCGAAGAGATTTGAGGTAAGGAAAAATGGCCATGGATGTATCACAGCATTGTAATTACTTCTCTTTAAGAAAACAATAAAAGGAATGCCCAGATTTGGTGGATGTAGCCCATGGATTGGGTGAACCACGTATACTTGTGTCTTTCTTATGTTGCATTTTTTATGTGGTCTCGATATTTGATTATGGGCACCTAGTGTATTATATTTCATCTTATCTCATTCTGGTGTGCTTTTCAGTTATTTTTAGAAGTACCCCTGTAGTCTGTTATCAGTGCCTTGGTTGTATTTTGTCTTATATACTCTTGTGTATTTATCTTATGTAATGATGACAAGAACGGGTTGGATTGTCAGACGACTCCAAGTAAACTTTTAAAAGAAAAAGAAAAACCTTCCAAGCAAATTGGTAAATTCACTGATTGTATTACAGTATAATTTAGTCCGAAGGGTAGTTGTATTTGAGTTTTAAGTGGCCTATAGAAAGTATAAGAAATGTTTTTATTTTATGGATTTGGGAATGATACATTTATGTTATGGTTTTTTAAAATCTTTTTGTGCTTTTGTAGCTCGTTCCAAAAGCTACAAAATAAACCTCCATAAGAAAGTTTTTATTTTATTTTTTTACTTTTATGGGTACATCAAATGTACGAGGCGGGCATTCCCATGCTCGTGACAATGTCAAAAGAATCATTTGATCTATGCTCTAAAATACAAGAGCCGGTCATATACAACTGATGTTACAATGCTAATTGCCTCTATGTGAGGCTAAATACAATACTGATCTAGTTCATTGGACCCATGGAATTCTCATGGAATGCTACATCTTCATGACTGATGGTCTTTTGGATCTAGTACATAGTTGTATGGACTCGGTGATTGAGAGTCAGAGTCTCTATGGTACAAGTATGCTACATCAATCATAAAGGTATACCAAAGCACTGATGGGGCTTCTGATCGCTGTCTCCAACGCAACCCAGAAATCACAAGGGACATAACCGGTTTAGGTCCCTCGAGTGGACTCACCAATGTGCTAGAGTCAGGTGACATCCGGGGTCTTTGACCAAGTACTGTATGGAACAAACCCTCTACGAATCTTAACGGTGAGATGATGAAGTTGAAGTCGAGCACGTGAGAAAAAACCATCCCAAGAGGCACTGAGGACTCCTCTCAGGTGGTCCAAGGAACTCATCAATGATGTAAATGAAACCAAGGTATAGGGACCTCTGGGTCTATCCTCTGGAATACATGTGTTGGAGTCGATAGAGGGAGACCTTCCCCTAGTCAAGGCAATGATGTTTCCTTGACTAGGAGCGTGAGGGATAACCGAAAGGTGTGAAGCAATCTACGGACTGACTCACTAAATTAAGGGGGGAGGGGAGGGAAGGGAAAAACTGAACAAGGGTAGGGGGGGAGTGGGAGACTCAAAATTCCTTTGTTCAGAGTATGACGGTAGGGTGGACCAGGAAGAAAATGAAACTTAACTCATGGGAATGGGATCATAGCTGTAATATGAGGAATGTTGCTACAGATGGGAAATACTTGCAGGAGGTGGACACTTTTGATACTGATGGGATCCAAGGAAGAAACATTGCAGAGTACTCTAAACAAAGGTGACCCAATGTGGGAATGCTGCCAAGCTATTTTCTGTGGGGTGGTGTCCAGGGACATCGTTGTGGTACGATCTTGTGGATTTTTGGCGAGCCCGAGAAGGTAACTGCTCGATGGTGCTTTCAATTTTAGAGAGTCTAAAATCACGAAGAAGAATCAAGTGGGGGATCTTTTTCATTGGTAGTATCCTAGATCCAGAAAAGGATAAAAGTATACATAGGAGATCTCACCCATCTTGGAGGGGATGAGAGACTTGTTTACCATTGGTAGTCCAATCAGGCTAGAAAAGGTTAAACCTATACTAATTGGGCAGCCATTCAAATACTTTTACGAGCATGAACGAAACCAAGTTTGCTCGGTGATCTTTTCTTATTGAGATGGCTGGAAAATAGCTTAACAACAACCGGTGGTGAGCTTTTTCGTAAAGTGCAGCCCCTCTGCCCAAGCAAGCACAAAAGTATGCAAAGGGGAACAATCTTGGCTTGAGTGTGCTAAGGAGGTACTTTTCATGAAATTGTCTACATGGTCCGCAAAAGGAGGTAAACGAGATGATGTAGACTCCCTTTCCTATACTTTAGCAAGCAGGAAAGGAAGCAGATGCACTCGGCGATCTTTTCATTTTTTTAAGGAGTCAGAAAAGAACTTAAATGAAACTCCAATGTGGTCAATTGACTATGGTGGCATGAGCAGTGCCCCATGTCAAGACAGTGGAAATAGTTCCACAGGTCATCTGCGCAGTATGGACAGAGCAAAAGGCTCTCAAACATACCAATACATACGTGGGATAGATCACGGCAGAGGCCTGCGAAACGGTGCGACAGAGGCATGCAAATTGAGGTGGCTCTCAAACAGAGGTCAGGAGAGCGTGTGTGTGTGTTGCGGTGGATGAACTTGAATACATGCGATGTGAGTACAAGCCCATAAGCATTTATATGCCAAATACGTGCAAGAAAAGAAATCGTTTTATGGACAGTGGTCCAGGGGTCCGCGTAAGGTGCAGTGAATGGAAAAGACAACTATGTGTTAAAAATACAAAATAAAAGCTAAAATTACATTTCTTAACGGGCAGTGGCCTGAGGACACTTCTATGTCAAATACATGGAAGAAAAACAAAAGGGTTTTGTGGATGGTGGTCTAGATGTCCATGTAAGGTGTAGTGGAAAAGACAATTATAAATACAAAAAGTAAAATTATGGTACAATCCTTAACGGGCGACAGCCCGACAGCTTGTATGAGTAGCGGTCGAGCAGTGTGATATGAGTACCAGTCCGTAGACACTCGCATCATCATGTCATGGCTTGTGAATTGAGGTGACTTGTGGGAAATGGTCCCGAAATTGACTTATTAAACATGAGACAATGGTCTCATAAGGAAATGGAAATTTGATCCTGAAGGTGTGAGAGGTGTCTCGAACAGGTTCTGGGTGACTTTTGACTAGCAGCTGATGGTGCTGCCTTTGATTCTTGCTAACAAAAACATTCAAAAACAAGAAAAAGAAAATGAAGTGACTCATCGGTGATGTTAAGCGTAAAATTTCTTGAGGTAGAGCCCATTGCGGGGGTTCTCCAAGAGTTGTCCATCAGAGTCAATGAGGGTGTATGCCCCTTTTCCGAGGCAACGGTGGATGGCATATGGGCCATACCACATTGACTCAAACTTTCCTTTACCCAATTTATCGTTGGGTTGGTCATAGACTAAGACCATATCACCTTCGTTGAAGGTGCGAGGGTGGACATGGGAGTCATATTGGATCTTTGATCATGTTTTCGCTGCTTCGATGGCTTGGAGGGCAACTCGACAGTCTTCTATGGTTTGCTCAAGTTGGAGGAGCCGTTCTTCTAAAGGTGAAGTGTCAGGAAGGAGTTCCACAGTGAGGCAGAGAGATGGGATTTGGCACTCTATAGGGAGCATTGATTCAACGCCATGTACTAGGTGGAACGGGGTGAAACCGGTTGTGGTTTTTGTGGATGTGCGATAAGCCCATAGGGCAGAGAATAGCATGTGATGCCAGTTAGTTTTGTGGTTTCCTACCATCCATTGGAGCATTGTTTTGATGTTTTTTTGACTACTTCAACTTGGCCATTTCCTTGAGGGTAGTAGGAAGAAGAGTACTGGTGTTCAAATTTTAACATTGTTGATAATTCAGCACATACAGTGTCTTCGAAGTGTGCCCCATGGTCGGAGACTAATTGTTTGGGGACACCAAACCATGTAATGACATGGTTGAAGAAGAAACATGCCACGGATTTAGCTTTGCAATCGAATGTGGGCATGGCTTCGACCCACTTGGTGAAGTAATCGACTGCCATGATGATGTATTTGTGACCATTAGCCGAAATGGGGTTGATTGTCATGAAGTCGATTTCCCATTTGCAGAAAGGCCCGACTGTGACTACGAGGTGTAACGGTGCGAGGGGGGGTTCTTTCCTTTGGGGGAAAAAGCTGACAGCTGCAGCAATGTTTGAATGCCTCTATGCAATCAGCAAAGATGGAGGGGAAGAAATAGCTAGCACGCAGAATATTTTGGGCGGTTGCTAGGCCTGAAAGGTGACCACCACATGCTCCACTATGACTATCATTGAGGATGGTCTCAGCCTCATCATGGGTGAGGAAACAACGTAGGATGGTATCAATGCCTCGACGATACAGAACATCTCCAATCATCAAGTGGTGAATGGCTTGATGTCAGATGCGTCGCCTATCCTCACGGTTGAAGTGCGTTGGGAACTTTTGTGTTCGTAAATAGAGAAGGATGTTTTCATACCATGGGTCGTCAGTAGATATGACGAATAGGAAGTCATCAGGGAGATCATCCGTGGGGGGTGATGATGCAGTTAATGGGGGCAGATCGGTCATGAGTGTGGCCAGTGCGAGTGCCTTCGTACTTTTTGGAGACACAAACTCTACGTCGAACTCTTGGAGGAGGACTACCCACTTGGCTGCTCGACCTTGTATAAGGTGGCGGCTTAAAAGGTACTGCATTGGGTTTGAATCAGTCACTACTCGAGTATGGTTGGCAATGATGTATTGGTGCAATTTTTGAGCTGAGAAGACGATGGCTAGGGCTAGTTTCTCCTCGGGTGAATATCGTAATGGGGGTCATGTTAGCTTCTGAATAATGTAGTAAATCACGTGCTCTTGGCGAGCATCGTCTTCTTGGACCAAGACTCCAGCAATGGCATTTTATGCGGTCGACACATAAAGGATGAAGTCTCGAGTGAAATCTGGTGGTGAGAGTAATGGTACAAAAGCCAGGGCTTGTTTGAGTGCCTCGAACGATTCTTGTGCTTGTTGATCCCAAACAAAGGGGATTTTTGTGCGGAGCAGGTGGATGAATCCATAGGCTTTTGTTGCATACTCTGGCACAAAGCGACGAAGAAAGTTGGCCTTGCCTTGTAGGCTTTGTAGTTGGTGTCGAGTTCTTGGGGAAGGAAGATCAAGGATGGCCTGAACTTTGAGGGGATCTACCATTATCCCTTTGTGGGAGACGATAAATCCGAGTAAACGGCCTACTGGGACACAGAAAATGCACTTGAGGGGGTTCAGGCGGATGTTATACTTGCAGCAACATAAAAAGACTTGTCGCAAGTCGTCTATATGTTGTGCTTGTTTTCGTGATCGAGTGGTGAGATCGTCCAAGTAAACCAAGATGATGTGAATTAAATCATGGAAACAATATGTCATGGCGCGCTAGAAGGTGGCTCCAGCATTTTTGAGGCCAAAGGGAATGACTCGGTAGGAGAATGTGCCCCATGGGGTTGTGAATGCCATCTGGTAACGGTCTTCTTTCTGGATTTGGATTTGGTTATATCCGGAGAAACCGTCCATGAAGGAGAAGGCTTCATGTCCGGCACATGCATCGATGATTTGGTCGATGAACAGTGTGGGGAAGTTGTCTTTGGGACATGCCCCATTAAGATCACGGAAGTCTGTGCAAATGCGAATGGTACCCTATTTTTTATTCATGGGAATAGGATTAGAAACCCATGTTGTGTATGCAATGGGATAAATGAAGCCAGCTGTGCATAGCTTCTCTATCTCAGCATTCACCGCAGCCACTTTATATGGATGGATGGGTCGTTGCTTCTGACGGACAGTTGCCACATCAGGCCATGTATCGATGTGGTGTTCTACGATGGATGGATCTAAGCCGGGCATTTCAGTGTATGACTAGGCAAAGAAGTTGTGGAATTCTTGGAAGAGAGCGGTGTAGGCATCGACCTCTTCCGGGGCACAAGATGCCCCCAGCATGATTTCTTCAACGATATCAGAGTTGGTTGAGATGTCAATTTTAATGGTTGGTGATATGTTTGCCATGTTCCCTTCTTTGAAGACATCGGGTGCTGGGATTGGGTTCTTGAACTAGTCAACCTTCCCATGGCTGAAATCTTTGGTCTCCATGGAAAACTGATCGAACTGTGACACAAGCTCTTCCGGGAGGAAGAACGAGCGATGGTGCATGTCGTCCCATGCGTATTCTGGGGCGGTTAGAGCTTCAAGTATCTCCTCATCATTGTTGAAGCAACGATGTGACAGGTCTGATGGACCATCATTGGAGATGGGGATGAGCTAGTCTGGGGAACTAGACATCATGTAAATGGACATGGTGTCCGACGAAGGAGGTGGTGGTGGGTGAACTTCTTCGATCAAGGTGATCTCAGACTCAAGGGAATGGTGATGGAGGTCAGCAAGAGCCATTCAAAATTTGGGTAAGTCTTGGAAATGGTGAGAGTAATGTCCATAGAGGCCGCAAAGGGCACAAGCATGGTTTGTCCTCAATGCCTTGTTCTTGACTAGTGGCGTGGTTGGGAGTTCAACCATAGGGATGTTTTCGTTTGTATCCATGGCATCCAGATGCGCATGGATCATTGGGATTTCAGGGAAATCCTGAGTTGGATGGCCCTGTTGTTCACAGATGGCACAAGGTGGGACTTGTCATGGTTTTACGATAGCTTTGGTGTTCTTTCCCCTAGCCCTTTTGGGTTGGGGTGGTGCAGGTGCAGGTGTGCTGGTTGGCCTATGCGGACCAGGTGGGAGGTGAGACTCAACCACAATAGGTTGCACCAGTGTTAACACAACCTAGGGCATTGCTGGTTGAGCTGGTGGATCTAGATACCACACCGGGATCTCCAACGTAAAGTTGGGTAGGCTTAAGGTGGCCATGACTGGATTGCTCATGACACCAGGTGGGGGAAAGAGGAAGGGAATTGTATGGACTGGAGATGAGCCCACATAACTCCCAGCTGGTTGCATGTGGGGGTGAGGTTGTGGTTGTGGCTACGCGTAATGCTGCTGCTGCGGATGATGTTGCAGCTATTGTTGGCGTTGTGGCTGCAGACGATGTTGTGGTTATGGTTGGGGCTGTGGCTGCAGTTGCTATTTGGGTGTAGCGGTGCTTGATGAGACCATGCACAAGTCCGTAGCTTGCTTTTGTGTTGGTGGTTGTGACACCAACGGGAAAGGAGCCATCATGGTGGGATCGGTAAACAACCCAGGGCCCACATTCAACAGTGGGGAGGCTGGTGTGTTTTCAACCACAGTGTTGGTTGTAGGGATGATGTTAGCATGTGCGGTCGCCCCTTGTGGCTCGGTGGTGGTGATGGTAGGGATAATGTTGGCAAGCACTGTTAACCCTTGTAGATCATGGTAGATGAGCTGGTCAACTATCACAATCTTCCCTTCATGTGGGAACATCATGAGGTGAAAGACAGTTGACTCTATGGCTCACATGGTGTACATGTAACTCCTCCCAAGGAGGAGGTTATAATCCAGTTGAGCGTTGATGAGCTCGATGTCGATCATGACTGTCTTCCTGGATAATGTGATGGGGACATGGGGGAGGATTCCTTAGTCTTTAGTGGGGTGTCCATCATAATCCCGCAGAGTCGTGCAGGACGGTTGTAGAATCAGTGATCCAAGATTCTGCCAAACCAAGGTAGACATGGCACATGTGGATTCCCCCTCATCCACTATGCATCGGTGCACAACCAAGTTCCGGATGGATACCGGGATTTGGAAGGCGATAGTGGAGGGAATGCATGGCTCTCCATTCTCTATGTCAAATGTGATTAGCTTGGAATTGGAGGGGTCTACTGCCCCTAGAGCGGCTAGTAGGGCTTTCCGCTGCATTGGGCACATTTTAAGTACCTCAAGAGCGGACATGGCGGTTGGCGTTTGGGTCAAATCATCCACAATGCTATAGCTGACTGCAGCTCTAGCTATGGCATTATTGACAAGTCTGCGTATGAGGGGCGCAAGGGAATGGGGGTAATTGAAGAGGTAGGTTGGTAGTCTTAGACGTGGATGCTTTTGATGAGTCAACAGGTTCGGTGGTGGTACCGTACTGGTTTCGTCTAGTCTGTAAGTTGACCTCTTCAGTGGTCATGGTCATCAGGTGGTGAACACCTATTTTGGTCGTGGGCGGTGCCCCCGGAGCGTTGGGATTGTCTTGGGGAGGGGGAGCATTTTCCACCAATTCTTGGACTAGTAGTGGGTTTTGAAGCACCATGGGAGGAGGTCCTTGTGGTTCCTGGCTTGGGTGGGCTTGGGTGGGGGTATTGGCGTCCTGTTGGACCTCATTTTGAATGGCCTGCTTAGTGCAAGCCATGAGGGGACACTCAAACATGTAATTCCCATAGACATCACAGAGTGTACAAGGTTGATTTATGCACAACGGAGCGTTGTGTCTTGGTGCATTCTTCCGTGGGGGCTTTTGGGCTGGCCGATTGGCTGCGACATTATTGGGAGGGTTCAGTTGCTGACCGCCTCCCTACGGTTGGTTATTTCCTTGGTTGCAGGGCCAGTTGTTTCTAGCTTTCCCTTGTTGATTATTGGGGGTAGGCTGGTTGGGATGGTTTTGTTGTGCGAACACTTGTCCCAATAGAGAGGGTGGAGCGGGTGGAGTGAGGGCGAGGGATTGAACTTGTTGCACTGGTGGTGCATAGTATATTTGTGGGGGTGGTGGTGCCACAAGTGTGGGCATTTTCCCCACATATTGTTGTGTTGGCCAAGCCATTGCCTGATCCTGCTATGGTGGCATAGGTTGTGCATAAGAGGTGGTTTCTCCGGACTGAGACATCATTCTAGCATAGTCCGGAGCTTGGTTTTGGTAAGCAACATTAGCAGTGTTTCTTGGTTGTGGTGCCACGGCAGGTGGTGTCGGTCGAGGTTGTGGTTGTTGGGAGACTGACCCAATGATGTCGTCCGCTGCGTGGGATGCCCCGGATGCATCGTGGTAAGAGGTACTTGGATGAGGAGCGTCTAGAATGATAGTGTACAAGTATCCAGATTGGGTGTAAATGAGGTCAAATTGTTGGGCCTTCAGTATGGCCTCTTCTTCAGATTGGGGACGTTCGGATGTGACGTCCTTTGCGATGGGTGGGAGCAAGGTCTTAAGGAACCAAGCCAAGAAGATCCTATTGTCAAGTTGGATCTTGCACAAGCTACGGCACTGCCGCCACTCATGGATATGATCAGTGATGTGAGTGGTGGTGTTTTGGCGATAGGATAACAAGATTTCCACTCCCTCATCATATCTGACAGGGAGTTGAAGTCGGGGTACTTAGCTTGTGGCAGCACAATGTACCATTTGGCTGCAGCACCTATAAGGGTGCGTTGGAATAGCCTCAGCCTGATGGAGTCTTCTACGATGCTATTGGATGAGCACCATAGATGGAATGTCATTATATGATTTTGGGGACATTCCCCAGCTTTGCCCTCAAACTTTGAGATGTCCGATGGTAGCTTATTTGGCATGGGTGGCCAAAAAGCTTGGTGGCAGATGGGATAATTCATTAATCTAGCCAAGTTAGGCAACTTCAAATGAGCCATGAAGGGCAGATTTGACCCCAAGTTGATGTGGGATGGGGGCGCAATGGGGGTGGGGTTTGCAGCTGCATAATGCATCTGCATGACTGGGGGTGCTTGTGGTGGCACTATCGCAAATGGGCCAATGCCCCCAGTGTTGTGGGTGGGATGGTATGGGTGGCAGGGGAATTTCCCCCCTGTATGATGGTAGGGGCAATGTGGGTGGTTGGTGCACTACCCCCCCTGTGTGGTAGGGGGGACAATGTGTGTGGAGGGGCCACTGCCCCCATGTGTTACCACTGGGATAGCTTAGCTGGTTACTATTGGTGGTGGAAATTGGCTAATGACACTATGCACGACAATGCTTGGATTGCTTGCCACGTTGTGGGTGGCAGGTTGTGATGTGGACATGGGTCCACATGCTAAGGTTAGACCGGAAAATGGATCCGGGTTTGCACTAGCCATGGGGCTTGATGGTGAGGTGTGGAGGTCTGGTTCAGACTGATATGGGTCTGAATCAGAATCAGAGGCTGTGTGGCCCTCTAATGGTGTGGGAGATCATTGAGAATGGCTACGACGGTGCCGACTGAGTGTTCCAAATGGTGGTGGTTCACCTCTTAGGCGTGAGGAATATCAATTGTGTTTTCTTTGGTGTATGAAACTGGTGGGTATGAAATTTGGACCCCGGTTTCAATGGCTTACTACTAGCTAAAGGTGGTCTCTTGGCCACCAAGACTGCCAAAAGACAGCGCTTGGCTTGTTCCTCACGGGTGCTTCTACTCAATCGGAAGGGGCCATTTCCCGTTTCGCTTGGAAATTCCTCTCAGCGGCCAGCTACTTTGGGTTTCCTATGGTACTCCTCACAATGATTTTATGGGAAAATCCTAAGTACTTCCCACAGTTAAAGCAGTCAGGGACTTATGTCCTCAAAGACTACAGAGTTGATTGAACTTAGTGTAAATTTGGTAAATTTTAAGGCTTACTCAACGTCATGAACTGAGTTGGGTTAATTAGTTGGTATGGTGAGTTGGTTTGCTTGTTTGTTCTGGTATTTGGTTTGAAATATGGTTTATGAATTCATGGTAGAATTCACATCATGGTTTTGTATGCAAACATAAATAGAAATTTGTAAGCAAATATGGTGATTAACCCTGAATTGTTGGCCCAACTAAGTGTCTACCTCTAAGTGGTACTCTTCTTCAACCAAGAGAAGGTGTTGGGCTCTCAACACAATGGGAATAAGCCCATCTGTAGATCCTCAGGTCACCTCCCAAATGCTAGGTTGGTCATCAAGGAGGACACTTAGCGTTGTGAGAAGCCCTCCTTCTCTACCCCCTGTACCTTCTAGGTCACTTCGTTTTAGTGGTTTGGGAAAAATGCCATGGAGTGCCTAGACCTATACAAGCTTTTCCCTTCGTCGTATCCCAGAATACCCCAGAGGATGATGACTGGGTAGAGTAGGAAGGGGGCAGAAAGATGGTTAATTTTAAGTTACTTTTAGTTAGGCTAATTCATTTTATTGAACCTTAGTGATTGATTTAGCATATACACATTTGTTCATTGATTTATTTGCAGAAAATGAAAACTGGAATGAAAAGAGACCTGCAATGGAGGACAGAGGCAGCTGGGCCACACTAATAGTCCTATGAAACTAAAAATTGCTGCTAATTAAAATCAAAAACAACTTCTGTGTGACAAGGCGCACATCTCTGACCAAATCCCGCTAGGGGGCCGCAAGATTTTTCCATAAATGAGCGAGGGGGTCACACAAAATGCCAAAATAGCTGCAACTTGAGCTCCTGGGATGAAGTCATACCTGTCTGAGGATTAAGTGAGCTCTGGGCACGCCTGTCTGGGGATTAAGTGTGCCTTGTCTCACCTTTTCCCCAAATAAGAGCGACCTGCTCCAAAAAAGGGTGTTTTGGTGAGGCAGGGTCAGATCTGGCTGATATTAATTGGTACTGGGGTCATTCTGACTCGGCTCGGCCTAGCAGGGGCTTCGGTACTGACAGAAATAGGAAATAAAGCAGATTTAAACAAATATAAACTAAGATTTCTGAAAAACTAGGGTAAAAACTGAAAAACCTGAAAACTTGAAATTTTTTGCCCAGGGATCCTGTGGGATCGACCCAAGGGAGTCGCCAAAGCCGTGGTGAGAATTTCTCATCACTACAGGGGTAAGAATGGCTCCCTTATTCCTATAGGGCACAATGGTGGGTTCCTACCCGTAGAAAATAGTAAAAACGGAATGGAAATATTGCATAAACAGAGCTGCGAATTGAACCTAAGCTAATCTAAGCAAATGGCTACAATAGTAAACTGAATCTAATAGCTAATGACAGAAAAATAAAAGAGAGGATATGATGGATCATTGTTGAACCCCTCTGCACACAATATGTTAGGGTTCCGCCTCCAAACCTACAAAATAAACCTATACTACCATGGAGACAACCTGCAAATAATGTTAATGAAAAACCTGCAAATGGAGATGAGGGTTAGAAAGTGAAAACAAATAAAACAAGCATAAAAAGAGATTATACCTCACTTAGGTGGAAATGGGCCACCATGCCCTAGCTCATGGGAGCACCTCTCTCTTGGTTGCGAAGCAATGGCTTGGAGAAATGGAGATGGAGGAGAGCGAGAGTGGGTGGTGTTATCCAACTTTTTGTACCATAAGTTGGGTTACCTGAGGAGCCGCTAGTTGACAGACTTGTTCAAAGTCTGATTCCAGTGTATCAGTTGATCCGTTTGCTTTTCTAACCAATATTGGCTAGTCACTTTTTTATTTTGAATAATTTTGACCATGGCCCCGCGGGGTTTGTAATAAAATGTGCTAGTAGGATATTTTTGAGTGGTTCGGTCTCCTAAGATGTAGAATTGCAAATAGGGTATTTCAGGGAGTTTTTTTCCCCTGACAATTATGCTTTGCCTTCAGCCGAGTATAATTGACGAGGTTTTCTCCCGCTTCCTACAA
The DNA here is from genome assembly GCA_001517045.1 of Pseudotsuga menziesii. NCBI lineage: Eukaryota > Viridiplantae > Streptophyta > Pinopsida > Pinales > Pinaceae > Pseudotsuga > Pseudotsuga menziesii. The sequence goes on from LPNX010054583.1 coordinate 883,656, forward strand.
AGCTGGAATGCCCGATGTTGAATTTTGGGCCTTGGGGGGTTATTAGAGCCCAACTGAGTGTTATAAGTCTACTAGACATTATTTAGATAGATCATGGTCATGTCCTAAGTCATCTGGACACATAAAAAAAAAATCGAAAAAATCTTTTTTGAACAATGAAAATTTATTTTTTAACTTTTAATTACTTTTCCTAAGTTTTTTGGGTTAATTTTTCCATAAATTAAATGGAAAAAACCCGTTCGTGATTCGGACTCAAAATTCAGTGATTGAAGGCTCTAACC
>LPNX010054583.1:884300-941688 GCA_001517045.1 Pseudotsuga menziesii
TTTTTTCAAGAGTTTTGCAGAGATCATCAAAGGTGAAGGACAAGCTTAAAGAGCAAGCTCTTCTTCATGAACCGGTGGTTATTTTCATCTAATTCCTTCGTTTTGCAGGTTCTCCTAAGCGCTTCTCAATCCAAGAAAGAAATACAACATTCAGGGTTTCTCCTTCCTTCCATCAACAAAGATTAAACAATACACCTGGTTACTTTGATTGCTACAAGTGGATCTCTATTTTCAAGGTTCTATCTTACCTCTTTTCCACTTTTGTAGAAGTTATCAAGTCATTTAAATCTTTATTTTAAGCTTGATTGGCTTCCACTAAGATAGATCTAGGCTTTCTAGCCTTACATCTACTTTTTCAAATCTAGATCCATCTTTGTAAAAGTCCATTTTTAAAGATCTATTTTCATTTCCTTTTTAAATCCAGCCTTCTTTTTGCCTTGGAAAACGTGCACGAGTTTTCTCGAAAAACGTGCAAATTTTCCATTTTTTGGGCTTGCTGATTTTCTGTATTTTTCATTAATTCTAAATTCTGGAAATTCATTAAAAAATCTGAAATTTTCCAAAAAAATTCAATTTTTTTTTACTTTTCCTCGAAAAGCGTGCCATTTCAAGCTCGCTATTTTTTGGGCTGATTTTTGACTTTTTCTGTTAATTCTAAATTCTGGAAATTCATTAAAAAATCAGAAAATTTTCAAAATTTTATTTTTTTTTATTTTTTGACTTTTTCTCGAAAAGCGTGCCATTTTGTACTTGCTGTTTTTTTTACTGATTTTCTGCAATTTTCTGCTATTTTCCAGATTCTGGAAATTAGCCTAAAATGTTAAAAAATCTTTAATTTTAAATTCGCAAAAAATCACAAGTCGTTTCGCCAAAAATCGTGCATTTTACATTAAAAACGGTGAGCTTACCTGATCCTTTCGAAGTTTTGATTTTGGGTCTCATTCCATGGTTTTGATCTCCTGTTTCATCTCATAAGGCACTTGTCTTCTCATCCACTTAATTTTTTCAAATCATAGGTTAAATTTGATTTCCTAACACTCTCACTAGTCCTTGTTTAGAGCTCTTATCCACAGGTGAACCAAAAGCGAAACCAAACAAGAAAGAGCAAGAGGAGCTAGATCCAAAGACAAGGATCCAAAGCCAAAAAAGAAGTCATTCTCCTTTGTACAAACTCATAAGAGTTTTTTCATTTTTACTTAAGTTACTTCTCAAAGTCCTGACAAGGATTAAGTTCCAAAGGCATTTGTAATTCATTAATAAAACAAGGCTAAGTGGGATAGGGCCTCCCATACTTGGTTTTTCTTCCCCATTTGGGGAAGAGTGTTTTTTGTTCTTAACTTAGATTTATTTGGAGTACTTAGAGTAGTTTCATTTTTCTTGCAAAGTAGATACTAATTGTTAGATTAGCCCATTTTGTTTCATTAACTAGGTTGATTACTTCATCTTTTAATTTTTTGTATCTTTCATAAGTAATTCAACTGTTTAAAGTAGAAATCTCTTGAATCTCACTTTGTAGATCAAGAGTGCTCTCTATCAAAGAGTCGTCTTTTCATTGTTTAATAAGTTAATCAATTAATCTTGAAAGTCCCTTGAACTTGCCGTAATCCAAGTCAAGAGCACTCTCTATCGGAGAGCATTCCCACTGCATATCCTTGCATCAAGCATATAGATTAGCTAAGTCTCTTGAACCACTGTCATAAGACGAGGTCAAGAGCGCTCTCTGTCGGAGAGTTTTAATTAATTAACTTAACAAAATTCGCAACTCACATCCCTTTAATTAATTAAACCCCTTCCCCCTTTGCCAGAGTATGCTCTGACCGATCTTTGATCGGAATACCCAGAAACAGCATTGGATCTTTTACCCCACAAGAGGAACTTAACTAAAACTTTTCCCCATAACCAACGCACCGACGTTGTTCAATAAATACCGAGGCATGTGGGCAAATTCCAAGTGTGGGCGCCGGGCTACCTAATCTGGGCACTGGTAGTTAAATTATTGAACACTTACCTTTGACCCCAGACAGGTTCGTCATGTCTTCGAACGGAGCCATTGAAGGTATTACCGGTTAAGACATCCAGCCACCATAAGTGAAGATCACAAACAAAAAACTCTTAAAATCTACCAAGAGCACTTGCAAAACCTAATACTCACTAGCTTAAATTCCTAGACTTTATTTCACGCGCTTATTTGACTCCATAAGGCACTGGTCCTTTGTTATATTTGATTAATTTTCTATCTTGATCAACTGTCTATGGTCCATTTCAATTGATTATATTTGAATGCTTAAGTTATAAGTCTGGAATCTTTGCTTATATGTGTGATCTCTTGTTAGCAACGTGGATTGCTTTAATTAATCATCATCCCCTTAATATTAATCATTTTAAATCACAATAACTCCTAAACAACACCCATCCGCATCCAAAACATCCAAAACTTAACTTAAACATTGAGCCATAGAAAACTCTTTGTTAGGGACTACCCCCCTTGGCTTCGTTAGGAGTTAGCCTAAACGGAGGAGCTAGGAGTAGGTGATAGTACCTAGCTCTGTGCTTGCCCCCAAGGTCACACATCTCCCACTTTCTCAAGTGACGAGATAGCTTTCGGAAGATTTCTGCTGCTGGTGTGCAATCGGCGGACAATAGGTGGTTTGAGAGCAAGAGGTCTCAAAGCATCCACAGGAAGCATAACAATAGGCAAGTGAGGAGTCTTTTTAGAGTGACCCCCCACCCTCCTTTTATAGTTTTTCCAAGGGTTTTTAGGGGTTTAAGCCCTTGGTCAGGGATTTAGCCCCTTTTTTGGGCCTTTAGCCCCTTCCGCCCTAACTTTAGCCCCTTTCAGGGTTTTAGCCCCTTTTTGAGGGCTTTAGCTCCTGGGGATCTATTTTGGGCTCTTTTGGGGGGTTTTTAGCCCTTTTCTTCATCCTTGGGATCTTTTGGAGGTGTGGGGGTCAAATGGAAGATCTTATGGAGTGAACTGAGTGTTGTGAGATGGTGTCCTTGGGTGGTGTAGGTCATTGAGAGCTATGTGGGGGATTTTTGGGTTAACAGACTTATCCACCACTTCTTGGTTTACACTATCGATCAGCCTAAGTAAGAAATCTAGACCAAAATTTTCCTTCCTAGGCTTGTCAAGTATAGTTAAATAAAATTCTTCTAGCAACAATAACCATCTAATATTTTGGCCATTTACAATTTTTGTATTCTTAAAAAATTGATTTTATAATGGTTACTATGGACACAGAGTAGATAACCAATGTTTAATGTTAAAATTTGTTAATTGCATATACTAATCGTAAGGGGCTCTTATATAAACACGATTTAGTCTAAATTAATGGTGTTTAACTCTAACTTATACAATAACCAAGCTCATTCTCCGTACAAATACACACAAGCTCATTACATTTGCTATGCTTGTATCTAACTAGTGCAATTTCATATTTTTTATATAATAACATAAATTATTAATTTAATTAAAGAGTAAAGAATTAACTTACCTATCAATAGATAAGTTTAATCTTTTCCATTCTCCTTCAGCAACCATATCCATCTCTACTCCTTTGAACCTCAATAATGTTGTTGGGACTACTCTCCTCCCAACCTAATTGCCCGACAACAGTTGAGGCCCTCGAGCCCCAAATTGTTAAGTCTATGCCATAGTGTAAAAAAAATATTTGGAACCAATTCCCCAAACCTCCTCCTCTCATAACTCAACCATCATCTAAAACACTACATAGAGAAACTACAAAACCAAACAACATACCCTCCTTGAAACAAAAGATATTTTGAACTATACAAAAAAAGGTACAATCCACAACCCCCAGCCAAAACAGCCGTAGACAAAAAAAATATCTCCCCAAACCCAAATGCATATTCCCCCTTTTATTCAATTATAATTCATTTATAACTAATTCTTGAGTTTTGCATGGGTGACAAGTGGTTACCATGCACCTAATATTACTTAAATTAAGTAATCATGTTTCCTCCTAGATTCACATGTGAATGTGAGAAAAATCTCAACCCACTAAGACTGGTCATGGGAACAAGTCAATGAGTCAGGTGCCAATAGTCACCACAACACTCAACTCTTTCTTTCTAGTCCAACTCCTAAAAAAAATCCAAGGGAGGCAGTCTCTATTAAAAATCTAAGGATGGCTTCCTTGGAAAAGGTGACTTGGGAGTTAATAAAAAACACTAGGAAACAAACTATAATAAAAATAAATTACAAGTGATTCAAATATTTCTAAAAAATGAAATTATAGACCAATGCTTTAAAAATGATACAACAATGGATTCACAAAGAGCTTCCAAACTATGCTTAAAATATACTTTACTAGCAGTGAATAAATGTCATCTAAATAGAAAACGTATACAAAGCCGAATTGTGAAATTGCCGAGGCAATAATCAACTTTGCTTTTTAAATGGAGATGCATCGAATTGTGAACCTACTTGGTGCAAGGATCAAAATTTTGTTACAACTTAAATTTGTTAATGGAAAGGGGGTTTCCAATATACTCGACATACATGGAAACAAGTCCAGATTTCCAAGTATGGTTCCACGCGAGAAAGGGACTAGATCAAAGTCAGGGGGGTATGTCCAATGTTGATACCAATCGAGAGTGTAGCATAATGAGTTCCCATAGTAACTACCTATTTGGTTCTCCTTCACTGTAGAATTTTCCAAATAATGACAAATCTTTGGAAGTTAGATGCCAAAGTTTCATCTTTTATGGAGGCTAATTTCAATTAATTGTGGAATTAATTAGAAAGCGTCAAGATTGATTTCAGTTGGTATTAGATGATTTAAGTAAAATGCAATATATGTGATCTAACAACTCAAGAATTACTTGATTGATGACTGAGCAAGAAAACAAAATATGAGCTAATTAATATGATTAATCTATGATTCATTACTCTTCAAAAAATGAAATATTTTCTAATTAAACTACTTCACACTATAAGAATCTATTATGATCTTCTAGGATCGAGTTGAATGCACAGGGAAAAGAGAAGGATAGAGTTTGAAAGTGAATATTCGTTACTTTGTGCAAGACAGTAAAAACTTGAAGGAATTATTGTCTAATTACTAAGAAAATGAAAACTAATCTAAAAATGTTACTTTTCCTCTAACTAAAGATGAAAGGGAATATTTTGGATTGTATCTTGGTTGATTTTAGTTAGTATTAGCTTTTAACTTAGAAAAATTAGGAAAGAATGAAGAAAAAAGCTGATAAAATACTACCCAGGTAGGGCGGATGAGAGGGATGATGGGTTATCCCACTAACTCCTCTAAGTTGCAACTTGAAATAAAAGTGTTTGTTATCCTTTATAGATTAGGAGTCCATCCAATCTTACAATTGCTAGATATAAACAAAGATGAGGAATATTAGGCAACCAGGAGGGTCTTAGATGCCTCGAATGCATGAAAAATGGGCAGAGTCTCTCTTTACCTGTTTGTGAATGGGTGAAAATCAGCAAAAAAATTTCCTGAGAAACTTTCCCAAATGATTTTTATAAACCTTGCAAGTCAAATGTTAACCTAGGAAAAAAATCTTAGTGAAAAACATGTCGGAGGTTTTGCAGTCATATGGAAACAAATCAGAGTGGGATTTTGTTGTCATTGATGGAAACATATTCCCAAGCATATGATCTAGATGAGCAGAGGATGAACAGAGGAATCAAAAGAATCCATGACGTGTGCACAAATCCGATGGTCAAGTATGATCCCGCACAAGAAAACAACGGTCAAGAACAAATCTGCAAAAGTTTGAAAGGTAATCGAATGAACAGATAAGACGGTAAAAAGTGAACCCGCACAAGAAATCAACGGCGTGAACTTGAGTGTTGCAGTGCGGGAGCGGAAAGATGGAAGTCCAAAAGTTTGAGAATAAGAAAAGTTATATTTCCAATTTCCAAAGACAGAAAGTGGAAAGCGGAAAGTGGGAGAATAGGGAAGGACTAAGGCCGAAAGTGCAGAAGTGTAGAAGAGCGAAAAAGCGGAAGTGCTGAAGCCGGAAGCATGGAAGTGCGGAAGTGCAAAAGTGTGGAAGTGCAGAAGTGCAGAAGTGTGGAAGTGCAGAAGAGTGAAAGTGCAAAAGTGTGGAAGTCAGAAGTGTGGAAGTGCGGAAGCCAGAAGTGTGGAAGTGCGAAAGTGCAGAAGTTCAGAAGTGCAGGAAGTTGAAGTTCGAAAGTCGGGGAAGTGAGGTTCCTCACTTCTAATTTCCGCATGAGGAAAGGTGACTGCGGAAATCCTACAGCAGAAGGGAGTGTATGGAAAGTGGAAAGTATAGAAGTTGTTTAACAAAATGTTGAAAACCCAGGATTCACATCCTGAACCGAATCTAAGATCAACAATCTGAAAATGTTGTACAAGAAATTGACGGTGCGGATTGATTATGTAGAAAAGGATGTGCGAAAGACGAAAAGCTAAAATCATGAAAAGATATCAAGAAAAATCACATACCCGATATCTGATTTCTTTAGTATATCAATGGTCACGAAGAGCCCAAAGAAGATCAATGGTGTGAATGATTAGTGTGGAACCTGTACTGCGGAATCGAAACTACGGAACCAAGAGTGCGAAAACTCTGAATTGTTGCAAAAAACGACAAGTACGGAAGAAGCCAAATGACGAATATGCATTACAAAAGTTCAAGATTACTCAGCGATTGGAATTCTTGTCTGTCATAAGACATCGAATGGCTTGATTAGTTATGGAAATGGATTGTTAAACATACGAACAGGTAAAGGGTTTAAGGACAGAGATGTATATAAGGATGTGTGTGATGAATGGATAGTTGCGCTCTCTGTAGACAGAGAACTAGTGCATGGATCGTCGTCGAAGTGGAGATTATAGAATGGTAGAGGACTCTAAGCTCTTTCAAGAATATCAAGAACAGATATGATGAGGGGAACCAAGATGCATAAGCAAACTCAGGAGTGGATCTGAACAGAGTTGGTTTGAATTGTTATATCTATTTTTCTAAATATGTACTGTACATGTTTTAAATCTAAGAAACAAGGGTCGTAGCATGGTGCTAGGGAAAACATTTTGTTTTCTTTGTACAAGTTGGAGCATGTACAAGTGGAATTTGGTGCTTCCACCCAGTTGTAGGTAGAGAATGTTATTTTAGTGGGTTCTATAAAAAACATGAGAGTTGGTTCTCTCTACAAGACAGATTTTGTAAAACAGAGTTTGCAGCCTATTTTGAGTAGGTTCTCAAATAAAAATGATTGTTTGCCTCTCTCTATCTTGCATGTGTAATTGATAATATTCATCTCTTCTGTTATACTTCTTGCATTATCATAACTATAAATCTGTAATCAATAATAAGGGTTTAAGTTTTGAAAAATGGTTTAATCTTTGGAAATAACTGATTCACCCCCCTCCCAGTTATTTGAGTAATTTCAACAATTGGTATCAGAGCGGGTTCCTTTTGTCTAAAGGTAGTTCTGAAATCTTAAACATGACAAGTTTTGAAGGGATGCCATCCAATAATGTTCCTTTGTTTGATGGAACAAATTTTTCCTTTTGGAAAGTTAGAATGAGAACCTATATAATGTCCTTGGGAGCTGATGTGTCATGATGTAGTAGAGACTGGCTATGTAAAGCCAGTTGTGCTAGCTTCCAGAGATGACAAGCTGGAATTTAGTTTTAATGAAAAGGCAATGAACGCTATTCTAAGTGGTCTTGCATAGGCTGAGTTTGTTAAAGTAATGCATCTTGATTCTGCGAAAGAAATGTGGGATAAGCTTGTAAATAGTTATGAAGGAAATGAAAAAGTAAAGGATGCCAAATTACAGACATACAGACTAAAATTTGAACAACTAAAAATGAATGAGGATGAGATAGGCAGTAAATATTTCCTAAGAATAGAAGAGACTGTGAATGCCATGAAGGGTCTAGGTGAAAAGTTTGATGAAGCATTCTTAGTTCAGAAAATTTTAAGATCTCTTCCCGAGAAATTTAATCCTAAGGTCTTAGCAATAGAAGAACTGAGTGATCTAGAAACTTTGTCTATTGACCAACTCCTAGGTATTCTGACAGCCTATGAAATGAGAATTGGTAAAGACAAAGCCACCACTTGATAAGCTTATTTTAAATCATATAAACATACCGATTCTAAAATGGATGTGGCTGAGGAAAAATTTGTAAGGAGGCTGAAGAAAGGTTCGGGTAAATACAAAGGTAAGATGCCCTTTAAATGTTTTAAATGTGGTAAAATAGGTCATTTTGCATCTAAATTCCCCCACAAGCACAAGAGGAAGACTTATGATGATGATGAAAAGTATAAATACAATAAAGAGGCTAAACACAAAAAGAAAATCTTATGTGTAAATGATGTTGATTCTTTAGAAGAGACGGGCAACGATTCATCTGATGAAGATGAAGAGAATAACTTCATGCTTATGGCCATAGATGACTTTCGAAATGATTATACAGGGAGTGATCTGAATGAGGAGGAATCCATGGTTGACATGGAATCTGAACTAATCAGTGCTCTAGAGGAAATTGACAGACTCATGTTAAAGAAAAGGAAACAAAAACAATTATTGTTGCAATATAAAGAGAATGGAAAAGAACCAAGTAAAGATGTTTCCCTGTTAAAATTGGAACTAGAAGAAGCAAAGAAAATATAAGATCATCTTAAACAACAATTAACAGAATGGAAAAGAAGATGTGAATATTTGGAAGAAGAATTAGTGATAGCCAAGAAGGAATTGAATAAATTTAAAACTCTGTACCACCATAACCTATCAAGTATCAAAGCCTCAAAGAATTGAACATCATTCTCAGTAAGCAAAGATCCCCATGGTTAAAAATAGGTCTTGGCTATGAAGAAGGTTCATGCGGCAATAAGTCAGAATGTGAACATACTATGCAAACAAAAGGAAATGAAGCAAGTACTAGAATCAGAAACTCAGATCAAATAGCTCAGAAACATAGTCAACAAAAGGGAAGACCTCCAAGATTCGAGTACCCAAAATTTTTCCATGGTTACTGTTATTGTTTCTCTAATTTTGGTCACAAACCTGCAAACTATGCACTTAATTTTAGAAATAAACAATCAAAGAGAAGTCAATTGTTGCAACATAGAACAAGATAGTCACCAAGCAAACAAGAACAACATACAACTCAGTTCACAACTAAGAGAATCACTCAAAATAGAAATAACAATTCTTTTGATCTACTGTACAATGATCTAGAATGTTATGTGTGTCATAAATTTGGACACAAGGCTTCAAACTTTCATCTGAAGGATTACAAAACAGACCTGAGAGTGAGTTACTCTGCTGAAAGTAATAAAGTCTGGAAGAAGAAAGAAACTAACAAATGTGGCGTAATCCTTTCTGTTCAAAAGAAAAAAGGCCCCTGGTATATTGACAGTGGATGTTCCAAACACATGAGTGGTGATAAAAGTAAGTTTCTTCCTCTAAGTGAAAATAAATCAGGAAATGTAACTTTTGGAAATGATGCTCCAGGGAAAATCAAAGGAAAAGGAATGGTCAAGTTGAATAATGGCAAATGGAAATCCCAAGATGTGATGTTTGTAGATGGACTAAAACATAATCTTAAACTTCTTAGTGTCACTCAGGTTTGTGACAAAGGATGTGAAGTTGTGTTCACTTCTAAACATTGCAAGATAAAATATGTATCTTCGGGACAATTGGTTGCAAAAGGTATAATAACTGAAAACAATGTCTATGTCTTGAAAGAAGAAAAAGAAGAATGTCATCTAAGCAAGTATGATGAAAGTTAGCTTTGGCATAGGAGACTTGGACATTTAATATTTGATCATATAATCAAACTTGTGAAAAATGGGGGAGTAAGAGATATTCGAAAGATATCAAAGCCGTATGACTCTATTTGTAAACCTTGTCAAATGGGAAAACTGACTCACACACGGTTTAAATCCAAGAACTTCACATCAACAAACAAACCACTATAGTTAGTACATATGGATCTGTGTGGACCATCAAGGAAAGAAGGCACAAGAGGATAAATATTTTTTATGTTGGTCATTAATGATTATTCTAGACTTACATGGGTTGCTTTTTCGAAAGAAAAATCTAAGGCACTTGAAAAGTTCAAAATTTTTAAGGCCTTGACTGAGAATCAAACAAGAAAAACACTGAAGGCAGTAAGATCGGATAGAGGAGGAGAGTTATGTTCAGGAAACTTCAAGGAGTTTTGTGATAAACATGGAATTAAGAGAGAATACACTATTTCAAGGACCCCACAACAGAATGGAGTTGTTGAGAGACAAAATAGGTTAGTACAACAGATGGCAAGATCAATGATGAATGAAAGGAATATTTCTTAGGCATAGTGGGTAGAGGCAATTCACACAACTAATCATATTCTTAATAAATCTCACCTAATGCCAAACAGTGATAAGAGTCCCTATGAAATATGGTTTGGAATACCTGCTTCTATCAAACACTTTAAAGTATTTTGAAGCAAGTGTTATATCAAAAATAATGATGAACATCTTGGGAAGTATGATGACAAGGTTGATGAAGGTATCTTCTTGGGATATGCTGCAAATAGTAAAGGGTAAACTTGTTATAATAAGAGGATGCATAAATTGGTTGATTGTATTGACATTAAGATCGATGAAGGAATACTTGTGAAAGATATTCAAATAAGCAGTGTTGAACCAGCTACAGAAGATACAGTTGAAATTAAGGAAGAATAGGTCCAAGAATCAAAACAAGAAGATTCAGAGTAGGATGATGAAAGTGCAACCACTCAGACAGATTCAAGGCAGTATATAGAAAAAAAAGAACCTTCCATAATTGTTCAAAAGAATCATCCTGAAAGTAAGATAATTGGTGACAAGAATAACATTAATCAAAGCCTCAAAACAATCCCGAATTGATTTTCTATCTATGATAGAACCTTAAGAATTTTGAAGAGGCCAGTGAGGATGAATATTGGGTTAAAGACATGAATGAAGAGATTGATTAGATTGAGAAAAATAACACTTGGGATTTGGTTCCTATACCTGCAGATAAAAATGTAATACGCATTAGAGGAAATTTCAACTCAAAATGGGCCTTTTAACTTTTATTCAAATTCCATGTCATCATGTGTTAGCCAATGAAATTGCTTTAAATTTGAAATACCATATAGGTCTTAAACACTTTTTTAATATAAATTTGGGGATAGTTATCATAAAAAAAAACTACTTTTTTTGTTTGTATTTTTGACATATCTCCCCGTGTTTTTACTCAGATTTCGATCGAAAGAGATCGTTGGATGCGGAATTAAATTCCACATCCAACGAGTACCCACTCGGCATACTTTTGATGGACCACGCCACCCCAAAAACAAGAAATACCTAAAAAAATGGAATGATGATGTCATCATTCCATTTTTTTAGTTATTTCTTGTTTTTGGGGTGGCGGGGTCCATCAAAAGTATGCCGAGTGGGTACTCGTTGGATGCGGAATTTAATTCCGCATCCAACGAGCTCTCCCAATCAAAATTTGAGTAAAAACACAGGGAGATATGTCAAAAATACAAACAAAAAAGTAGTTTTTTTCTTTTCTTCCTCCAAAATTAATAAATATTATTTTATTATTTTAACTATTATTTTATTAATTCATTTTAGGAGGGCCATTTTGAGTTGAAATTTCCTCTAATGTTCCAAGTGGGTTTTCAGAAACAAGATGTTTAAATAGGGACAAGTTTTGAGGAATAAAGCAAGATTGGTCTGTAAGGGGTATGCCCAAGTTGAGGGACAAGATTTTGATGAAAATTTTGCACCAACGACAAGATTGGAAGACATCAAAATGTTTCTTACCTATGCCACTCATAAGAACTTCAAATTGTATTAGATGGATGTTAAGTCAGATTTTCTCAATGGAGATCTAGAAGAAGAAGTTTATATAGAGCAACCTGAAGGGTTCCAATTGACAGACAATCTTGACAATGTCTACAAACTGAAAAAGGCCCTATATGGATTGAAGCAAGCACCAAGAGCCTAGTATCATAGACTAGATAAATGTCTACAAGACAAAGGATTCAAGAAAGGTACTGTTGACAGTAACTTGTATATCAAATCTGAAGGTGATAATCTATTAGTAATCCTAGTGTATGTGGATGACATTGTATTTGGTGCACTAATGATTCTTCTATGCAGTGGTTTTCTAATGCCATGCAATCTGAGTTTGAGATGCGAATGAGAGGAGAACTGTCATTCTTTCTTGGTCTTCGCATTATCCAGAGCCCTGAAGGCTTATTTCTCTCCCAAGAGAAGTATTTGAAGGATTTGTTGAAGAAATTGTAGATGGAAGATTCATCACCTATTAGTAAACCTATGGTTGTTGGTTCTAAACTTATCAAGGATGATCCCTCACCTGATGTTGATCAGAGAACATATCGGTCAATGATAGGAAGTCTCTTATGCATCCCAACATCTTGTATTGATATAATGCAAGTTGTTGAAATGGTAGGAAGATTTCAGCCTGGTCCTAAGCATAGTCATTTGGTGGCTGTGAATAGGATATTTAAATATTTGAAGGGCACAATGACTTATGGTCTCTGGTATGCTAGAAATCAAAATCTTCAGTTAACTGCATATTCGGATGTCGATTGGGCAAACTGTTTGGATGAAAGAAAGAGCACAAGTGGAGGTGCATTTTTCTTAGGTGATTCTTTAGTTGCATGGTTGAGTAAGAAGCAAGGCTTAATATATTTATCCACTACAAAATTTGAGTACAATGCTGCTTCCACCTACTGTAAGCAAATTGTGTGGATGATTCAGACACTGGTAGACATGGAGGTAAAATATGTTGATCCCATTCCTCTATATTGTGATAATACTAGTGTCGTTAGTATGCCCAAAATTCTAGTATTACATTCCAAGACTAAGCACATACCTATTAAGTATCACTTCTTAAGGGAGCAAGTTACAAATAGAGTAGTTCAATTGAATTTTATCCCTTATATAGAACAGACTGCTAATATCTTCACTAAACGCTTACCAAAGGCCCAGTTTGAGTACTTAAGCGAGAAGCTAGGTATCATATCTTATTCCAAATAAATTGTTCACTTTGATAGGGGGAGTTTTGCTATAAAGTCTTGTTTGACATTGATGTCAAAGGGGGAGAAGTTGTTTGTTCCAAATGATCAAGAGATTGAGGATTACTAGTACATCATGCATCCAGAAGTTGAATATTGCCATCAATGGCAAAGGGGGATATTGTTGGAGGTTTTGCAGTCATATGGAAACAGATCAGAGTGGGATTTGGTTGTCATTGATGGCAACATATTTCCAAGCATATGATCCAGATGAGCAGAAGATGAATAGAGGGCTCAGAAGAATCCAAGATGTGTGCATAGATCCGACGGTCAAGTATGATCCCACACAAGAAATCAATGGTCAAGAACAAATATTCAAAAGTTTGAAAGGTAATCGAATGAACAGATCTGATGGTTAGAAGTGAACCCGAACAATAAATCGATGATGCACAAGGAGTGTTGCAGTGCGGGGGAGGAAAGGCGGAAGTCCAAAATTTCAAGAATAAGAAAAGTTATATTTTCGATTTCCGAAGTCAGAAAGCAAAAAGCGGGAGAACAAGGAAGGACTAAGGCTAGAAGTGTGGAAGTGCAGAATGCGGAAGAGTGGAAGAGTGGAAGTGCAGAAGCCGAAAGCCAGAACTACAGAACTACGAAAGAGTGGAAGAGCAGAAGTGCAAAAGCTAAAAGTGCGGAAGTGTGGGAAGTTGAAGTTCAAAAGTCAGGGAAGTGAGGTTCCTGACTTCTGATTTACGCATGCGAAAAGGTGAGTGTGAAAATCCTACAGTGGAAGGGAGTGTGTGGAAAGCGAAAAGTATAGAAGTTTTTTAACAAAATGTTGAAAAATCGGGATCCGCATCATGGGATCTAAGATCAATGATCCAAAAATGTTGTGCAAGAAATAGACGATATGGATTGATTATGTAGAAAAGGATGTGCGGAAGACGAAAAGTGGAAATCATGAAATGATATCAAGAAAAATCACATACCCGATATCTGATTTCCTCAGTAGATCAACGGTAATGAAGAGCCCGAAGAATATCAATGGTGCGAATGATTGGTGCGGAACCTGTACTGCGAAACCAGAACTACGGAACCAAGAGTGTGGAAACCCTGAATTGTTGCAGAAAATGACGAGTGTAGAAGAATCCAAATGGAAAAGATGCATTGCAGAAGTTCAGGATTACTCAGTGATTGGAATTCTTTTCTGTCATAAGACATCGAACGTCTTAACCAGTTATGGAAATGGACCATCGGACATACGAACGGGTAAAGGGTTTAAGGATAGATATGTATGTAAGGAGGTGTGTGATGAATGAATGGTTGCGCTCTCTCGAGACATAGAACTGGTGCATGGATCGTCGTTGAAGTGGAGATTACAGAATGACAGAGGACTCTAAGCTCTTTCAATAATATCTGGAACAGAGAAGATGAGGGGAACGAAGATTCATAAGCAAAGTCAGGAGTGGATATGAATAGAGTTGGTTTGAATTGTTAAATCTCTTTTTCTAAATATTGTATTGTACATGTTCTAAATCTAAGAAACAATGGTGATAGGGTGGTGCTAGGGAAAACAGTTTGTTTTCTTTGTACAAGTTGGAGCTTTTATAAGTGGAAGTTGGTGCTTCCACCCAATTGTAGCTGGAGAATGTTATTTAGTGGAAGCTATAAAAAACATGCGAGTTGGCGCTCTCTACAAGAAGGATTTTTTAAAACAGAGGTTGCAGCCTCTTTTGAGTAGGTGATCAAATAAAAATGAATGTATGTCTATCTCAATCATGGATGTGTAATTGATGAGCTTCATCTCTTCTGTTATACTTGTTGCATTATCATAACTATAAATTTGTAATCATTAATAAGGCTTTAAATTTTGAAAAATGGTATAATCTTTGGAAATAACTAATTCACCCCCCCCCCCCCTCTCAGTTATTTGAGTAATTTCAACAAAAGAAAGTAAATGGTTAGTAAATACTTCACTAAAAAATGAAATAAACTAATTTTTAAGACCTTTTTTGTTCATTGTCCAAACAGTAGACAACGGACACATAATTTTCCTAGATCAATAAATACAACTCTTATTTATGAAATAATAGATCTACTTGAACGTTTTAAAATTGAAAGTACAATGTAGATATAAACTAAGCATGCATGTAAATAGATTTACTTATAATTTAAATTGAAACTATATATCTAAATCTAGCATGCAACAATTAACAAGCGGTGTTTTGGTATAAAAGGAAGAGAAAAAGGGAGCATGAGAAGAGGAAAATCCTTCGGCTATGGGGTCCTTTGGTATAACGCTGATGGACTAAGTTCCTTAAATCTTATGAGATTGCAGAAGGTTTCTTCGGGATGAACCAACCACATCTCAAAAGATGAGGTACTTTCCAAAGGTAAAAAATACTTGCAAAACAAGGTTTTTTAATACCCCAATCCTATTAAAAATGGTGATCCATACAAAAGAGACTTAAATAACATATCAATTCCACTGAAAGAGAATTAAAATTTTAACTTCTAATGTAAGAAAACAATACGATCTGTTATCTCCCAAAATAAATTTAGTTTTCAATAAGTTCACTCAGACGATTTATTTTTGGTAAGACGAAGAATTCAAGTCATATTATGAAGGATATTAGGGTGGCTAACAAAATGAGGATCTCTGATGTTCTGTTATGTGATAGAACTAAAATTTTTATCTTTCGGTGGCTTAGGCGAGCTTACCAACAACTCATTAGCCACCGAAAAGCTTTGATTTCGGTAGATAACGGTTTAACGCAAGACCATACTTATCCACCGAAAGCTGGCTCATGACGTTTTTTGTTAAAAATCTGGGAAAAGGATTTTCAAAGGCTTAGGCGAGATTCTCAGGTGCTCATTAGCCATCGAAAATTTTTGGTTTCGGAAACTTAGTGAACAATTGCAGGAGGATGTTAACCACCGAAAGCAAATAAAACACGTTTTTGGAAAGGGCATCTTTCGCTAGCTTGGGCGAACATGTCGGTGGTTGATTAGCCATCGAAAGCTCAACCTTTGGCAGCTAGCAGAAAAAATCTTAGGTGCTCTTAACCACCGACAAGGCTGAAAGAGGAAACGGTTAACTGTCCATCAAATCAAAACTCATCAGCACAAGACAGGTCATAATTTCTCAAAGTAAACCACCGAAGGACGGGGAAAGTGAAATAAGGTGTGAGTTGATGATTGAAGAGGTAGTTATTAATCTGACATGATTGATGGGAATCAAAACCCTAATTTACCCCCCATCTGTCCCACGACTACAGAAAATCTCCACTGAATATCAAGTTTGAATTAAAAATGATTACTGGGCAAGTTGTCTCAAAGATATCACCAAAAGCTATCGTCCTCTCACTCAAGCACTTATCAAGTAGTTAAAACCCTCAAAATTAGTTCCCTCCCTCTAGTACACCCCACCTTAGATTACATGCATCCTTACTACTTGAGGACACCTCTGAAAATCATCCTGCTAACCTCTTCCACAGAATTTGAATTCGATTTTTGCAGGCACTTAGGAGCACAATTCAAAAAATGAAGAAAGGAGGGCCTACTCTCAGGAAAGAACTAGTAGACATCAGTTACCTGGAATCACATCCAAAATTCTGCCAGTTCTTCAAAGATGCTGGCTGCTACAAATTTTGTGAGAAAGTTCAAGGTTCACACTAGCAGGTTGTTGAAGCATATGCCCTCTCGTTTGATGGCTCCAATGCACTAATAGGTAAGGAGGATTACATGGTGTATGAAACCCTAATTCTAGAGGTGAATTAACTCCCAAGAACTGGAGAGAAGTGGGTTAAAACCACCATTACTAAATATGTGGAGTTTAGATCCTATTTGAAGACCGAACACAAAGAGGTGGTGTCGGAGAAAAGTGTTCCATCCACCTAGCTAGAAGAAAGGTGGCAGGCATTACTGAAAGCCATTGTGGTATATATAACTTGTGAAGGTAGATACAACAGGGCAATGATTTATCATTTCAAACTAATGAACCATTTTACAGGGAAGATCCCTCTGAATTTACCTTTCTACTTACATAGGAGCCTGGAAAAAATGGCACACCAGGTGAAGGCTCAGCCAACTAAGATTGCTGGAAGATTGTCTCACCATGGCCTCATACAACTCCTTATCCAAGAATTGTTGAAGAGGAGAAGTATGGCATGGACACATTTTTTTGTTTTGGAATGGTTTTGAAACAGGCCTACAACCAGAAGAGAATGGAAAGTCTCCTTCGAAGAAGTCCACCACCCCCAGGAGTGGAAAGAAGAAAAGAAGGGATATTTCACCAGCAACAGTAGAGAAGCCTTCTTCCCTTTCTAAAACCAAGCAGGTTAAAAGAAACCTAGACTTCAGTGAAAAGGGAAAGGAAATCACAGCACATACTGTAAACATTTTCAACCTTCCCTACTCAAATTCAAAAGAAGAAGGGGAGGAAGGTGCTGACCTAGCAAAGCAGGTGGTAGCAAAAAATGAAGAACTTCCATCACCCACACCAAAAGATCAGGATGAACCAGTGGAGAAAGCTTCCTCTAGCAATCCCAGGGCATAGAAAGTAAACTAGTTGCTGAGACAAGTGTATGAGCTGGAGTTTTAGAAAGAGAGATAAAAAGGAATAATGCCATGTTGACCAAGATGAATAAGGAGTTGCACAATTCTTTCCTCGAGATGAGAGGAATGTATATCTTGCTGAAAAGAAGAAACCTAGGATACATGAAGGACAACACCAGGTTGTACCGGATGATCAGGCTCCTGAGGCTGTAGGCGAAGAATTCAAGACCAAACCCTAGCACTCATTTTTCACTAGAAACCCTAGCTGAAGCAATGGTAAGCCTTCAAAATCCATAATCAATCCAGGATGCTACTAATCTTCCAAATGTTGAGCAAGATGAAGAAAGTTCGGAAGGTAAGCAACAAAACTAAAGAATGTAATTTGGGAGGTTTCCTACAAATTTTGCAAGAACAGGGCTTTCGGTGGCTTAGGTGGACGCTATAGAAGTTCATTAGCCACCGAAAGCAGCGCTTTCAACAACTAACAGACCCGAAAGTTTGACTCCTTAACCACCGAAAGTAGAAAGAGGCGCAAAAAGCAATTTTTGCAAAAAAGACCAGTTTTGGTAAATATACCTAGCTCAGGGATGAAAAGTAAAAGCTAAAGGTTGCTGAAGTACACCATCAAAGGAGGTATGTTCCAGTTTTGGGGATACATAAAAGAGGAGCGGGTCACAAAACCCTACCTATTTTAACCAACAATGGCTCATCCATCAGAAGACCAATTACAGCTTTCCTCTAGTACTCATTGCAGTCATCGAAAGGTGCAAAGAGTGAACAAGTGTTAGAGTTAGTTAAAATAGTAGTTAAATTAGTGTTTCTGACCTAATTTTGCAAAAACATTAATTTTATCTATTTTTAGTAAAACATATCCAATTTTTTAGGATTTGAGTATTTTGTAAAGGCTATAAATCCCAAGACTTATGTTATAGAAAAGGTTTGACTCCAGGGACCTGTAGACCATTACTATTATCAAGCTTCTCATATTGATCATGACCTAATATAAGCTCTTTTGCTTTCATATGTTCAGCTTCCATTTCTTGTCTATTCTGTGCTTATGCTTGAATGTGTTATTTAGGTTTATTTATGTTATTTAATGTCTGATAGCTGTCATCCTATCTGCATGTCGATGATTTGAATTGCAAGTACTTTCCTTGTTATGATTATCCATTTATATATAACTATTTTATGTATGAATCTGCCAGCATGATAAGTTTTCCATCTCTGCACCATATTATCAAACCTCTGAACAGTGGTAGTTAGAAGCCTTATCCCTGATTGAGTTTCATGCATGTCTTGAGAGTGTGAGGTCCTATAGGTCACCTGACTTGATCCACTTAGAAAACCACCTCAAGATACAACCTAGAGGAGTTTCCTGGAGTGATAACAAATTGGTGCCGTTGCTGGGGACAAGAGACTAAATCTTAGCTTCCCTGGGAAACGACATAGATCCTGCTTTGATGATAGACAAAGTTTGGAAAATATTCTGGCTGTAATCATCTATATAGAGACTCCATTTAAATAAGGTGGCTTCAAGAATACCAAGTACTAGACAAAACCCTCAAGGGCCACCAACAATACCTGTTTCAGATCCAGAAGACATCCTGAGAAGAGCTAAGGCTTCATAAGGAAGACCTGCAGTGCTGCAAAGGAAGCTACATCAGGTATTTCAAGAGATATTCCTACTATTTTTTCTTCTGTTGAAACATTTGGTTCTCAGGAATTTATAAATACATCAGAACATTTTAGGGTTTGGGTATCTTCAAGCACTGCTACTTGTGAAGATCCAATCCCTGGTGACTCCACTGGGATAAATTTACCACCAACACTTTTTCAGCTACCACCCACACTAGTATTATCTTCTTCCACCCTTTCCATACCCATTTCCAACATATCTTCCCCTCTAACCAAAATGGAAAGGATCCTGGTAGCTAGGTATGCCCCTCTAAATTTACCTAACCCCCTCTCATCCATGCCCACTATAGACTATCTCAAATACATGCCTAAATTTATAGGAGAAGGAGATTTCATAGCTGAAGAACACCTAGAAGCGTTCTACAATTATGCTGAGAACATAAATATAGAACAAGAAGATGTGTGGACTAGGGTTTTTGTACAAAGCCTAGATGGTTAGGCTAGGAAATGGTTCAAAGAATTGCCTGCTGGATCAGTAGAAGGCATTGAATCCCTAGATGACATTTTTTCAAAGAATTGGGGAGAGAGGAGAGACCACCTCTATTATATCACTGAGTTTAGAACCTTGAAAAGGGAGAATGGGGAGTCTGTCCCCAACTTCACCAAAAATTTTAACAATATGTTCAGCAAGATCCCCATATAGATCAAGCCCACTAATACCTTGGCCAGGATCACCTATGCAAATGCCTTTGACTCCGATTTATGCTTTCTCCTCAAATAGAGGAGATCTGCCTCCCTATCACTCATGTAGGATGCTTCCTTAGAGGTAGAATCTAACATTGTAGCATCTCAGAAGGTCAAAGCAAAGATATATAGGAAGAAGCAGCCCACAGACCCTCTTGGGGATTCTTCATTAGAGAACAAAATTGAAAAAATGGCCAAACTATTGGATAATTTGACTGCTGAAATGTCAAAACTAAAAGACCGAGGCAAATACCTGTGAGGGGTAAAGGGCCAAGTGATTTTGTTCCCCAAAACCCTAATTTTGTCCCTTACAGAAGAGGCAACCCCCCAGTCTAGATCCTTCAAAGGGAGAGGAATCAGGCTGAAGATTAGAGAATCATAGCTCCCTTTCAAAAAGTTGTACTAGAAGAAGAACCAGAATTCATTCAGGAAGAAGGATAGGCCGAAGAAAACATCAAATGCATGGAGGATGAAGTTGACTACTCTTTTTTGACACAAGCAAAATATGAAGAAGCCCTAATGAATGAGTAGATCAGTGAAGAAGCAGTATATCAGGAAGATGATCAAGGAGGTTATAATCTGAGGTCCAAGCTGATTTCTCACCCTAAGAAAAATGTTGTTCCAGAAAAGAAGCCTGCTGCTCCAACTAAAAAGGTTAATATTCCACCAAAGAAGATGGTTGTCATTCCCAAACAACTGCAAAATCTGGTACGTTCATCAGCCCCTGATACTGTCCAACTCAAAGCTCCATTACAAGGGGTAAGGGTTCCTGATAAACTAAAGTATTCTTTCAATCTTGAGTCAGAGATTCAGAAATTAAAGATCCCTTTCCCATTAATAGAGCTAATGAAGAATGACTCATTCAAATCATCAATACTGAAATCCCTTCAACTGAAGATACATATAGACACTGACTTTGTCAATTTGCAAGATGATAAGCCTATTGTAACCCTAGGCCCTATGATTGAAGAGCTAGATGAGTCTTGCCCCCCTTTCTACATATCTCTGAATATTCATGATAAAGTCCTTCATAACTGTTTGCTGGACTTAAGAGCTTCCCATAACCTAATGCCAAAAGCTATGATGGATGATCTTGGCCTCAGCATTACAAAACCCTACCATGATCTGTTCTCCTTTGACTCCAAGAAGTTCAAGTGCTTGGGCCTCATCAAAGACCTCATTGTAAACCTATCTCAACTACCCTCGAAAAGCACAGTTATGGACATTGTAGTGGCTGACATCCCTCCTAAATTTGGTCTCTTACTATCTCAATCATGGAGTAAAAGGATGGGTGGCACCCTTTATATGTACCTTACATATGCTACAATCCCGATGTTTGGGGGGGAGACCAAGAGGCTTTACAAAGAGAATCAACTTGGCTACATCATAAGCAATGAAAAGAATTCTGTGAACCACCCCATCTATGCAGTAGACGTGGATTTTGGGTCATGCATTCTGTAGATAGATGATTCTTAGCAAATACCAATCCAGCTTACAAATCCCATCTGTCAGCAGCCTAAAGAAGTGACCACATCAGTGTGGAACATGTATTTTGATGGGGCTAGCACTCAAGCCTTAGCAAGTGCAGGCGTAGTGTTGATCTCCCCATCCAAAGAGACTATTCATCTGTCTTATAATCTTGATTTTAAAACCACTAACAATATAGCAGAATATGAAGCATTGTTGTTAGGAGTGAAAGATACCAAGGAAATGGGGATCATGTGCATGAAAATCTTTGGAGATGCAGACCTTTTTATATAGCACGTCAACAACACCTTTCAAGCAAAGAATGTCAGACTGAAGGCTTACATGGATGAGGTATGGAAACTCAAAGACTCCTTCATTTTTTTTGAACTGTCATATATACCTAGGGCTATGAATCACCTGGTTGATTCCCTTGTTGTCTCTACAAATCTGTTTGTGCCCCCTTTGCCTCCTAGGCTCAACTATGATATTCAAGTCAAGTATAGACCTTCCCTACCAGATAATGTGAAATTTTGGAAGGTGTTTGAGAATGATGATGAGCTTAGTAAATTCCTCTAGGTAGTAGATGAATTCTCTGATATGCATATAGATCAAGAAAACCTAAACATGGAAGAATCCCAGCAACTCAAGTTGAAAGATAAAGTAGTTGATCAAAATATTGTTCAGTTACCCAGCAATTATATACCTCGGGGTCTCATACCCTTGGAAGAGTTATTTGATCATAATGATATCCCTCTCAAGCCTGCCAAAAGGAAGCAAGACCCTGTTGTCCAAGAGCAAAACATTGGTAGCCAAATTCATCCAAAACATATAAATCTGTCCACTAAGTTGACTATTGATCAGAGGTCCAAATTTTGTGGCCTGATAAAAGAATTTGTTGATATATTTTCCTAGGAGTATAGTGACTTGAAAACCTATGACACCAATATCATCCAACACAGGATTCCCTTGGAGAAGGACACCATCCCTTTCAAACAGAAGCTGAGATCCATCGGTCCTCTCCTACTACCTGTAATTGAAAAAGAAATCCATAAGCTCCTCAAATCCAAAACCATAATTCCCCTTAGGTATTCCAAATGGATTGCAAACTTAGTGGTGGTAAGGAAGAAGAATAGGGAGATTAAGTTATGTGTGGATTTCAGAAATCTAAACAAGTGCTCCAAAAAAGACAACTATCCACTACCCAAGATGGAACACCTGTTGCAAAGAGTCTCAGGGGCTATTGTTATGTCATTCCTGGATGGTTTCTCTGGATACAACCAAGTTGCTGTGCACCCTGATGACCAAGAGAAGACTGTGTTTACCACTCCCTGGGGAACTTTCATATATGCCAAAATGCCATTTGGGATGATGAATGCTAGGGCCACTTTTCAAAGAGCCATGGACCTATATTTTGTAGGATTGAAAGACAAAATTGTGCTTTTATACCTGGATGACCTCACTGTTTACTCTCATAGCCATGAAGAACATTTGCAGCACTTGAGGAGGGTATTTCTATAATGTAGAAAAATTGGGATATCACTGAACCCTAAAAAGTCCCAATTTGCACTCAGTGAGGGGAAACTCCTAGGTCACATAGTCTCAACTGAAGGTGTGAAGATTGGTCCTGTTAGGGTTGAAGCAATCTATAAGTTGTCCATACGTAGGTCAAAAAGGGGCATTTAGTCATTTCTGGGTAAGATAAATTTTGTCAGAAGGGTCATCCCTAACTTTTCTGACTTTCTAAAACACATAACATCTATGTTGAAAAAGGATGCAGAAATCAAATGGACTGACCAAGCAAGAAGCTATTTTGAATACATCAAGAAGGATATCATGGAATCTCCCACTCTAATTAGTATGGACTATACCAAGGGTTTCTACATCTTCTCCTTTGCATCCTATGACACATTGGCAGTTGTACTATTACAAAAATATGATGAAGGTCTTGATCACCCAATTGCATTTTTCAGCAAGACATTGAGGGATTCTGAACTGAAATATGATCCCATTGAGAAGCAGGATTATGCTCTCATCAAGTCATTGAAAACTTTTGGGATTTACATTCTACATGCAAAATTTCTTGCCTATGTCCCTTCAGTTGTTGTAAAGGATGTGTTGACTCAGCCTGACATTGATGGAAAGAGAGCTAAATGGATTGCCAAGCTTATCGATTTTGACATTGTAGTAAATCCCACCAAGCTAGTGAAAGGCCAAGGTCTGGCCAAACTCATGGCTAAAGAAAAATGTGAACTTTTGGGGATAAATTTCACATGTGTAAATTTGCAAACTAAAGTAGTAGCAGAAGTAGTTCAGGATCAGAATGACATTCAACAAGTAGCTAACAAATTGTCCTCGTGTGAGTGGTACTCATGTATTATTCATTTCCTGCAAAAATTAGAAGTTCCTCCTGGTCTCACTCCAAATCAAGCATGAGCTCTTAAACTGAAGTCTGTAAAATTTTGTGTAATTGATAAACTGTTGTATTGGAAAGATCTGGATGGTGTTTTGTTGAGATGTCTAGATAAAGAAGAGTCAGTTCAGGTCATGCATCACTTTCATTCAAGCACATGTGGAGGCCATCATTACTGGAAGACCATATCCCACAAGATTTTGAGGGATGGGTACTATTGGCCTATCCTTTTTGCTGATGTGTGTACCTTTGTGAGAGCCTCTGACCAGTGCCAAAGATTTATAGGGAAGCAGCAGCTCAGATCCTTGCCCCTTAGACCTATTGTAGTGAATGGTCCTTTCCAGCAATGGGGTCTAGATTTCATAGGTGAAATTAATCCCTCATCTAGTTGTCAGCACAAATGGATCCTAGTAGCCACAGACTACTTCACTAAGTGGATAGAGGTAGTGCCCACTAGGAATGCAACTCATCAAGTCATCATGAATTTTTTATATGAGAATATCTTTATCAGGTTTGGTTGCCCAGTAAGGCTAGTAACTGATAATGCACCAGCTTTCAAATCCAGGGCATTGGTTAACATGTGTGAGTCAATGGGCATTCAGGTGGTGCATTCCACATCTTATTACCCTCAAGGCAATGGCCTGGCTAAGTCATCCAACAAAATACTAGTCAGGATCATCATAAAACTATTGGAGACAAATCAGAAAAGCTGGGATTCTAAGCTAAAGTTTTCTTTATGGGCTGATAGGGTAACTGACAAAATATCTATAGGGACTTCTCCCTTCAAATTAGTTTATGGTACTGAGGCCATTTTTCCCATTTATCTAATTCTTCCAGTAGCAAAATTCTTCCAAGAGGAGCAAGATGAACCGAATGATATGGTGAGGATGATGATGGATTTGGTGGATTGCAGCAAGTCAGGGAACAAGTGATAGCAAAGTCAGAATCTCATCAACAGAAGATCAAGGTTATTTTTGACAAAAGGGAAAAAATGGACAATTTTCAGGTTGGATATTGGGTCCTCAAGTGGGATACTATCAAGCAAGACAAGAGAAAACATGGAAAGTTTGACTCTTTGTGGATTGGCCCTTTTGTGATAGCTCAAATACAGCATAACAACACCTTCAAGTTGCAAAATTTGGAAGGGGAGGAGGTGTTTGATGGCCCAGTAAATGGGCGATTTTTTAAACTCTATTTTATCTGAAGCTCTGGGGCCTTGTTATTGTAAAATATTAGTTGGTAGGTTGTTTTTTCTTACAAAATAAACTCCATGCCCAATGGAATAGTAGAAGATAATTTTTTAATTTTTTATTTGTTTTCCAAGAAAGGGATTTTGGTCTGGGATTCTTGGGACCTCACAGGAAGGTTCCCATCCCCAAGTAGGAGCCAGATGTTATCTCCCAAAATATATTTAGTTTTCAATAAGTTCACTTAGACAATTTATTTTTTGATAAGATGAAGAATTCAAGTCATATTATGAAGGATATTAGGGTGACTGACAAAATAAGGATCTGTAATGTTATGTTATGTGATAAAATTAAAATTTTTAGCTTTCGGTGGCCTAGACGAGCTTCCCAATAGCTCATTAACCACAGAAAAGCTTTGATTTCGGCAACTAATGGTTTAATGTAGGACCATGCTTATCCACCGAAAGCTGGCTCATGATGTTTTCTGTTAAAAATATGGGAAAAGGATTTTCGGTGGCTTAGGGGAGATTCTTAGGCACTCATTAGACACCAAAAAGTTTTGGTTTCAGTAGCTTAGCAAGCATTTGCAGGAGGATGTTAACCACCGAAAGCAAATAAAACACATTTTTGGAAAGGGCATCTTTCGCTATCTTGGGCGAACATGTTGGAAGTTCATTAGCCACTGAAAGCTCAGCTTTCGGTAGCTAGCAGACAAAATCTAGGTGCTCTTAAACACCGAAAAGACTGAAAGAGGAAATAGTTAACTGTCCATCAAATCAAAACTCGTCAGCACAAGACAGGTCATAATTTGGCAAAGTAAACCACCGAAAGGATGGGGAAAGTGCAATAAGGCATGAGTTGATGATTGAAGAGGTAGTTATTAATCTGACCTGACAGATGGGAATTAAAACCCTTATTTACCCCCCATCTGTCCCATGACTGTAGAAAATCTCCACTGAATATCAAGTTTGAATTAAAAATGATTACTGGGAAAGCTATCTCAAAGATCTCACCAAAATCTATTGTCCTCTCACTCAAGCACTTATCAAGTAGTTAAAACCCTCAGAATCAGTGCCCTCCCTCCAGTACACTCCACCTTCGATTACATGCATCCTTACTACTCAAGGACACCTCTGAAAATCAACCTGCTAACCTCTTCCACAGAATTTGAATTCGATTTTTGCAGGCACTTAGGAGCACAATTCTGAAAATGAAGAAAGGAGGGCCTGATCTCAGGCAAGAACTAGGAGACATCATCTACCTGGAATCACATCAAAAATTCTGCTAGTTCTTCAAAGATGTTGGCTGCTACAAATTTTGTGAGAAATTTCAAGGTTCACACCAGCAGGTTGCTAAAGAATTTTCCCTCTCGTTCGATGGCTCCAAGGCACTGATAGGTAAGGAGGAGTTCATGGTGGATGAAACCCTAATTGCAGAGGTGACTGAACTCCCAAGAACTACAGAGAAGTGGTTTAAAACCACCATTACTAAAGATGTGGAGTTTAGATCCTATTTGAAGACCGAACATAAAGAGGTGGTGTGGAATAAAAGTGTTCCATCCACTTGGCTAGAAGAGAGGTGGAAGCAATTATTGAAATCCATTGTGGTATATATAACTTGTGAAGGTAGATACAATAGGGCAATGATTTATCATTTCAAACTAATGAACCATTTTGCAGGGAAGAGCCCTCTGAATTTACCTTTCTACTTACACAGGAGCCTGGAAAAAATGGCACACCAGGTGAAGGCTCAGCCAACTAAGATTGCTGGAAGATTGTCTCACTATGGCCTCATACAACTCCTTATCCAATAATTTCTGAAGAGGAGAAGTATGGCATGGACACATTTTTTGTTTTGGAATGGTTTTGAAACAGGCCTACAACCAGAAGAGAAGGGAAAGTCTCCTTCAAAGAAGTCCACTACCCCCAGGAGTGGAAAGAGGAAAAGAAGGGCTATTTAACCAGCAACAATAGAGCAGCCTTCTTCCCCTTCTAAAACCAAGCAGGTTAAAAGAAACCTAGACTTCAGTGAAAAGGGCAAGGAAATCACAACACATAGTGGAAACATTTTGAACCTGCCCTACTCAGATTCAGAAGAAGAATGGGAGGAAGGTGCTGACCTATCAGAGCAGGTGGTAGCAAAAAATGAAGAACTTCCATCACCCACACCAAAAGATCAGGATGAACTAGTGGAGAAAGCTTCCTCTAGCAATCCCGAGGCAAAGAAAGTAAACCAGTTGCTGAGACAAGTGTATGAGCTGGAATTTTTAGAAAGAGAGACAAAAAGGAATAATGCCATGTTCACCAAGAGGAATAAGGAGTTGCACAATTCTTTCCTAGAGATGAGAGGAATGTATATCTTACTGAAAAGAAGAAACCTAAGATACATGAAAGACAACACTAGGTTGTACCAAATGATCAGGCTCTTGAGGCTGCAGGTGAATAATTCAAGACCAATCCCTAGCACTCATTTTTCACTAGAAACCCTAGCTGAAGCAGTGGTAAGCCTTCAAAATCCAAAATCAATCCAGGCTGTTGCTGATCTACCAAACATTGAGAAAGCTGAAGAAAGGTTGGAAGGTAAGCAACAAAACTGAAGAATGTAATTTGGGAGTTTGCCTACAAATTTTGCAAGAACAGGGATTTCGATGGCTTAGGCAGATGCTGTAGCGGTTCATTAGCCACCGAAAGCAGTGCTTTTGACAGCTAATAGACCCGAAATTTTGATTCCTCAACCATTGAAAGCAGAAAGAGGCACAGAAAGTAATGTTTGCATAAAATACCAGTTTTGGTAAATATACCTAACTCAGGGATGAAAGGTAAAATCTAAAGGTTGCTAAAGTACACCATCAAAGGAGGTATGTTCCAGTTTTGGGGATACATCAAAGAGGAGAGGGTCACAGAACCCTACCTATTTTAACCAAAAGTGGCTCATCCATCAAAAGACTAGTTACAGATTTCCTCCAGTACTCACTGCAGTCATCGAAAGGTTCAAAGAGTGAACAAGTGTTAGATTTAGTTAAAATAGTAGTTAAATTAGGGTTTCTGACCTAATTTTGGAAAAACATTAATTTTATCTATTTTTAGTAAAACAGATCCAATTTTTTTAGGATCTGAGTATTTTTGTAAAGGTTATAAATCCTAAGACTTATGTTATAGAAAGGGTTTGACTTCGGGGACCTGTATACCATTACTATTATCAAGCTTCTCATATTGCTCATGACCTAATATAAGCCCTTTTGCTATCATATGTTCAGCTTCCATTTCTTGTCTATTATTTGCTTATGCTTGAATGTGTTATTCAATTTTATTCATGTTATTTGGTGTCTGATAGCTGTCATCCTATCTGCATGTCGATGATTTGAATTGCAAGTACTTTCCTTGTTATGATTATCCATTAATATATAATTGTTTTATGTATGAATCTGCCAACATGATAATTTCTCCATCTCTACACCATATTATCAAATCTCTGAACAGTGGTAGTTAGAAGCCTTATCCCTGATTGAGTTTCATGCATGTCTTGAGAGTGTGAGGTCCTGTAGGTCACCTGACTTGATCCACTTATAAAACCATAAAAACATTTAAGTTACCAGGCATCCTTAAGCTGCAACCTAGAGGAGTTTCCAGGAGTGATAACACGATCTTAAAACTTAATTATCTAATAAGACTCTATCCTACTAGGTGATAGCACCCTTTCAAAGGATAAATGAATAAGACTTAATGAAAACACTTAGCAAACATTCACCTCATATATGTATATTCAGAAATTACCATACACACAATGTACATATAGCACCAAGATGACCTCCAAAGTCTTATGATTATTCCAACAATTTTACTACAACATTAAAACTTCGCCAAGCAATGACCAACTCCTAAACAAAGAGGAGAGGGCCCTTTAAATAACAAGAAAGGAAAAGAATGCTCCCTCCTCGAGTGAATAATGCATAGTGCATTAGAGAATGACATACGAGCCACTCCAAAATCCTAATTAGATATCCAAGTCTCCAATGTACCATATTTCAATGAGAATTAGAGAAAAGTTAAGAGTGAACTAGGTCTAACTATGCTTCAAATGTGTCTCCTTTGGGATGATATCTAGGATATCCATCAAAATATGCATGCATTCATGCACATGAGGATAAATTTTACAGCACCCCATGATGATTTGAGAGAAAATAGGACTTACCATAGTTAACTAGCCCTCCAATGCACTAATTTGCCACCTCTTAGACAACTAGAGCAATTTTAGGAGTTTGTATTGGCCTAACTAAGCCTCATATGTGCCACCTCTTAGGGAGGTATCTTAGAGAGATTTGATTTCTTGAGTTAACTCCACCATTAGGGAAGGGTTCCCCTCTTTGAAGGATATTGACATGAGAAAATCAAGGGCACCCTAAATTGTAGGAGAAGACTCCAATTCATGCACAAACTTAGGGATTTCATCTTGAGATCCAAAATTTGACCAAAGGGAGACAAATTTCTAGTTGTAGATGGCTCATAAGGAGGGTAATGGAACCACTTTGCTCCCTTGGATGAAGGGAGACCCATCCTTGCACCCCTCCTTGATGGGGGAGGTGCCAAGAATATTCCCTTTACAATTTACGACCCCTTAATTCAATTTACATAGTATTTTTCCTAAATTTATTCTCTAAGGTAAAAATATTCCATGAATGACTCTAGGACCATGGTGGCTAACTAAATTTAACATCGAACCATAAGAAATTAGATGCAAACATAACACACTTCGGCATTGAAGGTGTGAGTGAAAAAAACTTGTTGAACTATGATCACTAGGATGTAAATTCAACTAGGTAAAAAAATTCCAAAGGCGTCATGAGATGAGTGACCCATTCAGGATATCCCTTTTAGACATGTAAAGGATGCCAAATTTTACAAACGACCTCTCTTTTTTAGAAAGGAGGTGAAAAGTACAACAATTGAGAAAAATCATGTTTGATGAGATTGTGAATTGGAAGGTCCCTAGTTAGTTGATGATATATTTTGTCAAGTAAGCACCTTGTGCATACTGGGTGGTTACAACTAGATCCTACTTGGGGATGTGTTCTTTATATTTGAAAAGTGGATGAGAATGAAAAATTTCCAATTTGTAACCTATAAAAACATTTCAATCTTGACAAGAAAACCTTGAGTAGAACATGTTCATATAAAATCCCTCCA
The DNA here is from genome assembly GCA_001517045.1 of Pseudotsuga menziesii. Lineage (NCBI taxonomy): Eukaryota > Viridiplantae > Streptophyta > Pinopsida > Pinales > Pinaceae > Pseudotsuga > Pseudotsuga menziesii. The sequence continues at coordinate 914,509 of LPNX010054583.1, forward strand.
AAATAAAAATAATCGATGCATTAGTAGTAAGTCAAACTAATTAACAAATAACCTATCATTTCTAAGTACATGAAATTAAATGACTCAAAAGAGATGGAGAAAGTAAAAATGCTTAATGAAAAACTATTATATTTTACCTAGATTCCCCTTGGGCATCAAGTGTTATGTTTGAAGTAACCATGTCGACAATTCTATATGGCCCTGCCCATAGGTTTTCGACACTTTAATGTCCTCTTGATCTTTTATTTTTGTGTGATGTGAGAATAAGGTAATTTTTTCTAAAAGAACTTTAGACAAAGTCCTTTACCCAATATTTTATTTACCTTATCTTCATTTCTGAAATCCTTCCTTATGACTTTTCCCATCTCTAGCAGTCGATCCATCTTATCCTGACTCATGCCCTGATTTGCAAAATAACTCTACATTAAATGACACATTGCAAACTTGAAATTTGTTGGCCATGCCATATCTATCCCATAGAGCTAGGTGAGTAAATATGACTTGGAATTTATCTTCCTTTACTTTTGTCTAACAAACTTCACATCTTTCTTTATAGGAATGTCATGTTGTATGACATAGTCTTTGAGTTCATTAGATGTGAAATCATATACATATTTATATTCCTTTACTAAATTATCCAAGTCCTCAAATTATTTCAAAGATCCTTCTTTAAAAGGAGATGAACCTGTTCTTGACTCGGAGCGAGTGTCATAAATATCCATGAGCCACACTTCACTATCCATTTTCTCCTTGGATCTTTATATGCCTGGTGATGGAGACTTAGATAAAATTGAATAATACCCTATATCCTAAACTACATAGATGGTTTCATTCATTGGGTCTTGGGGATATTGACATGATATATTCTCTCTATATCATGATAAAGAGTGATAGAGGTATTTCCCCCTATTGGGATAGTGGCATAAGATAAGTCCATTGAAGGCTACCTCGCAAACAAGCGTCCCACTTTCTACTTAACAACATACCCTTTGCATATGGGACATCAATCACAACCACATCCATGGTAAGATAGATATTCATATGAGTTTCCAACTTAACCGAAAAATATTGGATTAGACCAAAAACCTTTATCTATCTTAATTCCATGGCACATACACTTTTATATGGTCTTATGGTATTCAAACCAAGATGATTCATGAATTTTAGGGACATAACATTTGAGGAGGATATTGATTTTAACATGCAATTATGAAGCAATAAATCATTTATGATTAATGAAAAAGGGGCAATGCCTTCCATTTTCTTTATCATGATCCATTGTTTCCAAATAATTCAGAAATTTTGTCTCATTTTTTTAAAATTCTCAACACTTTCCTCCTTCAAACCCTCAATAAATTTTAATAATTTTTCCTTCTGTGAGGGGATTTTTATGAGATCTTTAACTAGCACAAGTACCTTGGCATTTTCTATCCAAACCCTCCAAGTCTATATTCAAATCATGGTTTTGAGGAATCTTGACTTGGGGTTCCTATATGATTTTATGAAGCTTAGTGGCACTTGTCTTGTCATTCCCCTTATTATGGTAAGTCAATACTTGGTATCTCATCCTTTCTTTGATTTGGTCCAAAGTGGGCTTTTCGCCATAAATCTTTGTAAAATATTCAATTCACATGCTTCTCTCCTTAATTTTATCAATGTGATTTCGAGCAACAGGGTATGTCATGCTAACTATGTTGATGTAGTATGGAAATATTACATAGTTATTTTCATTATAGTCCATGGCTTCCTCCTCATTGATTTATCTATACTTAGAAAAAGTGGACGCATCATAAAACTCTTTGAATTCTATCAAAACCCCAAAATTTCCGAAAAATTTAAAATTTTTAAATCTACAAAACATTATAGTTAAACAGCTTAACTAATATTAATTAGTCATGTGTTAACAGCTTGCTAAAGGAATTTATCAGTTCATATGTTTAGTTATTGAACATATCTACAGCATACTGACTTTTATTCTTTTTGTGGCCATAAGGTGAACTGTTATGCATAACTGGGCTTACTTAGCTTTACAGCTAACGCAACGGTTTCTACCTTTCATACAGATATACAGGTAAGAGGCTGTGGTGCTGCATTTGTAATTCTAAAGTATTTACTAAAAGTTCGTCGTAAGAGTAAAAGCTCGGAAGAAAGTAAGAGACAATATCCTGTCAACTTATGATAAGGTATAATCAAACTAGATTCTTCCTAGCAACAGTAATTTATATTTCTATTGATCTGTCAAATTCTCTATTTAATTACAGTTTGCAAATTATACAAAAGTAACTTAGCAGCTCTTGAGAAATCAAAGTAAGGAAACACAGCTGTAAATTCTCTACTAAGGACCCAAATGCAACCAGCATTTCAAGTCATGTGATAACTGCTAATGGATATTTCTGTATTAATACAAGGTTTGGCTCAGCCTCACAAAGTCTTTTCTTATAAAAAGAATAACACTAAGTAACGACAATGTCTCATATAATAAAAATAACTTTCTTGTCTTAGTAACTTGTGCTATATATGCTATGTTAAGCTATGAAAATAACTCATTTAAGATATTGCAAACAAAACAGGAAATATTCCTAGTGTTCTACCATCCCGTCCTCTTTATTGGACTTTCAAACCATGCTAGCAATAAGAGAACTTGGCTTATAAAACTAGGAATTAATAAATCATTATATAATTTTTATTATAGCCTTAAACTTGGGATCCTTTATATTATTATGGAGTTACTACTCCAAACAAAGGATTATCTCCATGCTAGAAGCAATATTAAAAAAAAATCAAGGTTTATAATAGCATGCACCAAAATAACCATCTAAGATCTTGATGTTATTATCGTTTTTACCTATTTAAGAGCTTGAGGCAATTCATAATATGATAAAAAGGGTTTATATTAAACATGTGCTAATTTAATCTTTATTTATATATTATTACATACTATACTCACTCCAAAGAATGTAAATTATAGTAACAATGTTACTCTCCCAAATCAAATGCCTTCCGACCATCAAGCTTATGATTTTTATGATGTCAATAATCGATTTAATATGATTTCCAAATGATTTAAATAATATAGTGGAATATCATGACATATATTATTTTTATGCAGTGCTGGTTGGTGGATCCTTCGCTAGGACTTTGGTTAACGATGATTATATAAATGATTTGGAAATCATTCCACCACAAAAATTTGTTAGTCAACTATGGAATAAACCCACTCTACGTTGATAAACTAAACCACTGTCGTGGCATTATCTCAGCCAAGCACCCTGTGGATATAAGCGTTGCAAGGTTAACCCTAAACTCCATTTGCTCCATCTCTCTTGGCGCTGGTCGCTCTGTGGCTGTGCTGAGCATTCTGCGTGGCCCCTTCTGTGCGAATCTTCTTCCCGTAGCTTCCTGGTTGTGGCTTGTTTCATCCCTGCATGTTAAAGTTCAGTTCTCATTCTCCCTGTAAATGTTTTCTTTCCCTACCGAGCAGTACCCTTGCCAAATGCGATTGCCTCCCTCCAGGGTTTTTTTGTGGGTCTTATGGCCTTCAAACTCTGTGTAAAAATCTGAGAGTTAAACTCCCTTTTTACCCCCTTACAGGTACTAACTCCTTGCGTTGTTGGCTATGCTACAAAGGTGTCAGCGGTCTTGCCTTCTCCACGAAACAGGTAAGGGTTCCAAAATACGGTTTTCAGTTCGATGTAGATTTTAAATCTTCCTTTTTACATTTACAGCATTCTTATAAAGGTTTTTATCTCTTGCAAATGCAGGTTCTTAAAACTCCACGGCGCGGCCACTGGTGAGAAGGCTGGGAAAGCGAGCTGCAAACCGGTAAGCCTGGTTATACCATGGCTGGTCCTCCTTATGGTTTTCAAAGGGAACTTTTGTGGGTTGGCTTAAGAAGCCTGAAAACCCTTAATGCTTTACTTCGGCCTTAAGGCTACTGGTTTTAAGAGTTATTAGGTGAAACCCTTTACATGATGTAAAGGCGTTACGGCTTAGGCCGAAGTTGTAAATATTTGCTTTTAATTTGTATTAGGATTTTCTGTAAAGAATTACTGTATAAAAACAAAAGAAAAGGTAAAGGTTGAAGCCTGTCTGTTGAAGAAGTTACGGCTCAACATTCTGTTTCTCTTGCTGTGCTCTAATCTTGTTCAGGGTTTTTACCAAGAGTTTTATAATATGACTTATTACAAGCGTTCCTGTATCTTGAGTTTGTTTAATCTATGCTCTATACAGGAAAATAATAAGAATATATGGGTTATAATAGCTTAGACTGTGGATTTAAATTGCGGCCGTAAGTAAAAATATTGTTTAAACTCATAGTATTTATTTTAATTGTGTAAAACTGGATTTACAGGGTTTTAACCCTAATTTTCAATAACGATTAAGTTCAGTTTATGAAAGAATAAAACTCTGTCAGTCTCTGCGAGTTAAATGAATGGATTGTAATAAAAGGATTAAGCTCGTTGTTCGAGCAATATACTAGTTTTATTATTATCATTGCTTTTTAAGATAACAGCTTGGCTTTTTAAAAGAAGAACTGAGTTTTTAAGCTGTTGATATACTCTTTATAGAGTTACTGTAGGGTTAAGTTCTTGATTTATTATTTATATAATATATTATACGGGGTTTATACCCTTAACCAAAGTTACAGCTATTAGTATTATCTTCTTGCATAATTCATGGTTATATTATAATTTTGTATTTTAACTCGTTATATAAGTCTTCGATAGTCGAAGTATTCTCCAGCTTATTGTAAATGAGATTTATTGTTAAGTTCTTATGTATTGTTTTATACCTTGACTTATGTTTATTAGAAGGTTGTAATAAGCAAGGTGCATACTTTTCAATTTAAATAAGCCTGTTGTATTCTTATTATATTTTATAATTGTTTTCCAATATTAATAAATCATTTTATAATACATATAGTGTAATTAGTTTATTCATAAACTTTATTTAATTAAATGTTGAGTATAAATAATCTAGGTTTGTATTTGTAATGATAAGATATTACTTTGAGTATTACTTTTATACTGCAAGTAATATAAATACATTATTAGTACTGCAACAATGATGTTACTTCTAATGTTTTAAGATTATTATTATTGTTATTGTCCAGTGTATGGTTTATTTATTTAATTATAAGAACTGTGTATAATCTTATAATATTCTTATAATACTAAATCTTTGTTTTAAGTTTATATATAACAATATTATGTTTATAGTCATATTTCTTAACCATATAAGAAAATATAATAACAATTTTATAATCTGTTTAAGCTTTAGCTGTAAAAACCAGAAGATTCAGTAATTATCTGACTGCATTATTAACCTACATGCAGACTCACACTACTAGGTTTTAACTGTAAAATCAAACCAATAGGTATTTTACATCCTACTGTCAGTACTGTCTCTTTTCACAATAGAAGGTTAAGTTCTTGCAAACTACAAGATAACAGTTATAAGCTTTAAACAACAGCATTATTTAGTCTATCTTCTCTTTATTGTAACTAGTATTTACAGAAAGTAAAGATACAGTATGAGGAAGTAGTTTTTAAAGACTGTAAGCAAAGCAACTTAGGAAATTGTGAAATACTTGAAGTTACTGAGAGTTTTTAAATAGGTAACTCGGTTCAGAAGGATTCTACTTCACAATACCGAGATACTGTGCTGGAGTACGGTCTGGTGATACCAGATGTGGAAAAACACAGTAATTATTAACAGTTTAGACTACTGATATTCTGAGATACTAACTTTACTGAAATTAACTAACTCTTCAGACATATAAAATAAAAATAACTTGAATTCCATTCATACTCAGTAAACATAAAGAAATAAGTGACAGAACCTGTTTAACTGTGGACAACAACAGCAATGAGAGGTCGTTCCTCCCTACCAACTCCTGGAGAGCGCTCAGATAGAGACTTCTCAGGACTCCCGAGCTTGCTCTGGTCTCCCTGGCTGGAACTAGGTGCAGCAATATCAGATACCAGTCCTCAAACTCAGTATGAATACAGAACTTCTCATCAAGTCCTTTCAGCTAAAAGCTGTAAATAAATTCAAGTTACTGCAGCAATCCACTTAGAACACTTCCTTACTGTTTTTCCCTCTTTCCTCAATGAAATTCCTGAATAACATTCACCTAAATGAATTCTCTCTGGAATAAAAACTGAGCAGCCTCAGCTCTCTTCATTGAGTACTTTTAAAAGATTGCCTAGGTCTTTGTTGGGTTAACTGTCATTTAATGACCCACCTGCTCTGATTCCACTTTCTTGGGGAATCATGACCCCAAATATAGGGAAGTTGCCACCTGCAACTTAGGAAGTGTTTGAGGATGCTGCCACTTGTCTTTTGCCTTTCCACCTAGTTCCATCCACCAGTTTGACCGGTAACCTCTTTTAACAGCTCTCCCATGCTGTTGTCTCCATAATTTATTTATTAATAATAAAATATTCTGAATTACACTCCACTACTGTTGACTCTGCTGAGTCATCAATCCCTACTTAGGATAATGTTTAACATAATGTCTCAAAAATATAATAAAACAATTTACATAATTTTACAAAATTGGGGTATGTGACAAATTCCCTACAAAAAAGAAAATTTTGGTCCCCAACCAAGTTTGTGGGATCCAACTGAGTAGGTGACCTTTGGTCTTGATGGGGACCTCGATTCCTTTTCCACCTCTCATTCCCCTTGGGATGAAACTTATTCTAATGGGACCTCTCCATTTGGATCACCTTTTTATGAATCTCCCTCATGACCACATCTTCATGCCTCCCATTCGATTTGACGAGGCAAGCCTTGATTGTTTCTTCTTATATGATACATGTTATGATTTGAACTAAGTGGAATCACCATATGAAAAAATAAATATCTACTCTAAGATTCATTAAACGAAGTAAAAAAACCCAAGAAAAAACAAAAGTCGTTAATCCTAGGTGTTAAAGAGATTATATCCATGGCAATGGCGCAAAAATGTTGTTTCCTAGATCCACATGTGAAAGTAAGAAAAATATCATCCCAGTGAGAGATGATTTGGGGGAAAATCAATGAGTATGGTGCCAACTGTCACCACAACAATCGACTCCTTTTGTTTAGTCCAACTCCTAAACAAAGCCAAGGGAGGTAGGCTCTATGAAAAAACTAAGCATGGTCGCCTTGGAAAAGGCGACTTGGGAGTTAATAAATTACAATAGGAAAACAAATCTAATAAAAATCAATTCAAATCAATTCAAATCTTTCTGAAAAAATGAAAATATAGAATAGTTCTTTAAAAAGGATAGAACAATGGAGTCACAAAGAGATTGCAAACTACGCTTAAAAGATTAAATTACCAATAGTTAATAAATGTTATCTAACTAGAAAGCATAAGCAAAGTCAAAATGTGAAATCATCGAGGTGAGGATCGACTTTTCTTATTAAATGGAGATGTGTTGAATTGTAAGCATGCTTGGTGCAGGGATTGATTGTTTGTTACAAGTTAAGTTTTTTAAGAGAAAGTAGGTTTCCAATATACTCTAGGTACGTGGAAACAAATCCAGATTGCCAAGGGTGGTTCCACACAAGAAAGGGACTATATAAGAGTCATGAGAGTATGTCCAATGCTGAGACTAATCGAGGGTGTATCCTAATGGGTCCCCACAATCGCTACCTACTTGAATCCCATTTACTACAGAATTTTCCCAAGAATAACAAATCTATGGAAGTTAGACATCAAAGTTTTGTCTTTTAGGGAGATTGATTTTAGTTAATTGTGCAATTAATTAGAAAGTGTCAGGATTAATTTTAATTGGGATTAGGTGATTTAAGTGAAATGGAAGATATATAATCTATGTAACGTCCTCGACCCTCCGACCGGCGAAGAGGACGCTACCATACCATTATCTATCTGGGAAACTAGCCCCGTGAACATACACATGAAATTGAAATGCATTGAAGTAAAACATGCAAAGATGAATATTTATTCAGCATACAACGGAAGCAAAAAAATACATTCAGGCATTTAACATGTTCATCATAATTCATTAAACATCAAATATGATTGCATAGATTGAACACATGAATACTTATCTTATGAAGAAGCTCATCCACAACCAGCCATGTCGCTGCAACGTTCCACCCAACCATATGCCAGTGTGCTCTTTAATCTCTTAGAAACAATGCCACCCCTAAGCTGAGCATGATTCCCCAAGGAATAAGGAACAAGCAGGCTCACAAATAGCCAAAGATACACAATACTACATAGCCAAGCCGACACAGTTGGGTTTATTAGGCCATCAAGGAGCTAGGAAAAGCTAACTGCTAAGCTGGTGGTCTCACTGGAGAGCTAAGGACACCTACACAAGAACTAGCCTGATTTCTAGGACACCCACACACACCCAACACAAGGAATCGGTCCCTTCTCTGCTACACAGTCCCTCAGGCCCTAACTTCCCTTCCAGTGCTATTCAGGGGTTGTGGAGAAGAAATCCAACCCTTTAGCTTTGTCAATGAGGCTCCCAAACACGCCAGCTTTATCAAGCATACCAAGCCTTCATTCCCACTCCCATATAGTCCAAAGACCAACCACTGCATACACAAAGCAAAAATCAAGCAATTCACAGCTTTGTGAAAGAAAAACGGAAACATTACGGCAGCCAAAAATGGTGATACACAGCTCAGACTAAGCAAGGCGATTCCAGAGTTGTTCTTGGCCCTAATGTGGCCAAAACAACTCAGCAACAACCCACACTCATGGGGAAACAACAGCCACGATCTCACCACTAAAAACCATGGGAGAGACACAACCCAAAATTGGAAGAGGAAACAAATACAACAGACTCTCAACATGGAGAGGGAAACATATACGCAGAACCACAAATCCAGTAAGGTAGCTACACACAACAAAGTCCAACAACATGATTTACACACAGGAAACTTCCATCTGTTTTGGAGAAAACCCAACATGGACGTCTAGTAATGAGGAAAATGTCCCAGACCCAAAATCGTGAGGATGAGAACCCACACAGCAAAATTCTCCACAACAAAATTCACACCCACAGCAAAAATCGTAAATGTGAGGTAGTTCCCCTAACTCTCTGCGTGAGAATGGCCAAATGGAAGAATGGGGGTCGTGGTGGCTTCTCCTGCCCACGTGAGGGTCAATCAGCTTCCTGGTGAAGTGTGCATGTGGGAAAGGACTAACAGTCCTGCCACACCACTGTCCATGCAATAACTTCCCAACTAACATCAAAGGCTTTTAATTTGGTAGTTGGATGAGACAAGGAAATGTGAGTAAAACAAAAAAAGGTGGGTGACAGCTAAATGGGTTCATCAATTGACACTTGGTTTTTCCCCAATGGCCCCAAAGGTCAAATAATTTCCCTCCCTATCCTTAGGAAAATCATGCCCTTTTCATCATGGTTGCATTGACATAGCTGGTTGTGGGTCTTTTTAATTAAAATGCATGTTTACATGATGCCAAATTTAATATGTGCCTGATAGCACAATATACCATTGGCAACAATTTTAATCGTCGAAACATAACACAATAAAATCGATGGTGGGGTTTTTTCCTTTAGCTCCACACCATGATTAATTACAATACATACATCATATACATTTTAATGCAAACAGGGTCAAAACCGGGGTGTTACATTCCCCTCCCCCTTCAATAGCACTGTCCTCAGTGCTTCACAAAATTGAAGAAAATGCTACACTAGTAGCGCCTCAGTGTTCCACAGAATTGAACAAAAATGGATGTGCCAGTTGCATGGCATCCTCCAGCTCCCACGTAGCCTCTTCAGGACCGTAGTGCTCCCATTGCACCTTTACCTGCCCTATGGCTCGGTTTCAGAGCATTGTGACCTTCCTGTCGAGGATGCACATTGGCTCTTGGAACTCTCCCTCAGGTTCCACTTGAATCACATCCCAATTTATCACATGGTTAGGATCATTTACATATTTCTTAAGCAAAGAAACATGAAAAACATTATGAGCTCTAGTGCTAGCACGCAATGCAAGTCTATATGAAACTAGCCCTATTCTTTCAAGCACTTCAAATGACCCACAATATCTAGATGATAAATTGGCACAACTTCCAAGCTTCAAGGAACTCTTCTTTTCCCTCACTTTGAGGTAAACATGATCCCCTACACTGAACTCTCTGTTCACCCTATGCTTATCTGCATAACTTTTCTGTCTGTCTTGGGCTGTTTTCAGATTCTGTTTGATCTTTACAACCTCTTTCTCCATCTTTTTGAGCAATTCTGGACCAAGCACAACCCTGTTCACTATATTATCCCAAGTCACTGGTGTCCTACACCTTCTACTATACAAAGCTTCATATGGACTCATCCCCAAGGATGCCTGTTATCCATTGTTATAAGAAAACTCTACCAAGTGTAAGTAATCTTCCCACTTGGTTGGTTTATCCATCACATACATTCGAAGCATGTCTTCAAGCACTTGGTTAACTCTCTCTAGCTTCCCATCTGTCTGAGGATGGTATGCAGTGTTGAAGTTCAACTTTTTACCCAAATCGGCAAACAACCCCTTCCAAAAATTGGAAGTGAACTTGACATCTTTATCAGAGACTATTGCCTTAGGAAATCCATGCAATTTGAAAATCTCTTTCATGAAGATCTTTGCAATATCATCAGTCTTATGTGTAGACTTAACCGATATAAAATGTCTTGCCTTTGTCAACTTGTCTACCACAACCATGATGGAATCATGTTGTCTCCAAGTCATTGGCAATCCTGTAATAAAATCCATGGAAATAACTTCCCATTTCCATTCTGGGACTGGCAAAGGCTACAACAAACCCGCAGGGTGTTGATACTCAACCTTTACCTGCTAACATTTCATGCACCTTGAAATGTATTCAGCCATGTCCTTTTTCATTCCTGGCCAAAAGTATTGCTTTCTGGCGATGGCAATTGTCTTCTGATATCCCGGGTGACCAGAATATGGAGCTTAATGGATTTCATCCATAATAACTCTCCTCAACTCCACTACATTTGGAATATAAATTCTACCTTTATAAGTAAGAAGTCCATCTTCTTCCAATTTATATCCCTCATACCTCTTCTCAAGACTTTGTTGTTACAATTTTTCTTTTACCAGCTCATACAATTCATCTCCAGCAGTACGATTAACAATCTGCTGCCTCAAATCTGATTGGAAAATACTAAGAGATGCCACATGCATTTCCTACACCTTCCTGCTAAGCACATTAGCTAATTTATTCTCTTTTCCCTTTATGTTCTTGATTTCAAAATCAAACTCACATAAAAACTCAAGCCATCTCGCTTGCCTAGCATTCAGAGTAGGCTGATCAAACAAATACTTCAGACCGCAATGGTCTGTCCTTAGCTCAAATATTCTGCCCGTCAAGTAATGCCTCCACATCTTGAGAGCATGTATTATGGCTGCAAGATCTATATCATGAGTGGCATAGTTCTTCTCATGCTCCTTCAGCTTTCTTGACTCATAACATATCACATGGTTTTCTTGCATAAGGACTCCTCCAAGCCCTTGTCTGCATGCATCGGTACACACCACAAAATCTTTCTCTGGGTCTGCAACTTTCAATACTAGTGCACTGGTGAGAAGGTTCTTCAACTACTGGAAGCTTTGCTCACACCTCGATGTCCATTCAAACTTTATCCCCTTCTTTTTCAAAGAAGTGATGGCATGTGAAACTTTGGATAATCCTTCAATGAATATCCTGTAGTATCCTGCAAGTCCCATAAAAGATCATACATCTATCACATTTCTTGGAGTAGGCCAATTCATAATGGCTTCAATATTTTCAGAGTCCACAGATATACCCTCTTCTGAGATAATGTGACCCAAATAATGAATTCTATCTCTAAAGAAGTCACACTTGCTCAGCTTTGCATAAATATGATCCTCCCTGAGCAATTGCAATGTCAATCTCAAATGCTCTTCATGCTCTTCCTCATTCTTAGAATAAATAAGAATGTCATCAAGGAAAGAAAGAACAAACTTGTCCAAATACCTGCTAAAGACACTGTTCATAAGGCACATAAATGTAGCTGGTGCATTTGTGAGACCAAATGGTACCACTACAAACTCATAATGTCCATACCTTGTTCTAAAGGTTGTCTTATGAATGTCTTCATCCTTGATTCTCACCTAATGGTAACCAGACCTCAAGTCAATCTTGGAAAATACCTTTGCTCCTCTCATTTGATCAAAGAGGTCATCAATGCTAGGCAACGGGTATTTATTCTTCACAGTAACCTTGTTCAATTTTCTGTAATCAATACACAACCTAAGTGTACCATCTTTCTTTTTTACAAATAGAACTAGTACTCCCCAAGGAGACACACTCAGCCTGATATACTTCTTCTCCAACAACTCTTGTAGTTGCATCTACAACTCTAGCATCTCTAGTGTACTCATCATGTAGGGTGTCTTGGACACTGGTGCTGCTCCTGGCACAAGTTCAATTGTGAAATCAATGTCCCTCTTTGGAGGAATCCCTGGAATCTCATCAGGAAACACATCCCTGAATTCCTGCAATACATAAAATTTCTCTAACCTAGGATTTTCATCCTCTGTTGCCTCCAAAATATGAGCTGCATACAACTGACAACCTTTCCTACAGAACTTCTTCAACTGCATTGTTGAAACCTGCCTTACTGAAATCACCTTTGGAATGCCTTTCACAACTTTTGAGTTCCCTTCTTCATCCATGCATTCGAAAGTCTTATTATAATAGTCAAGCTTTACCATGTGAGCTTCTAACCAATCCATTCTAGTGAGAACATCATAGGAACCAAGTGGTAGAACATTCAGATCTACACAAGTGACCAACCCGTTCATGACTAATGGACATTTCTCTACCACTTCACTAACCTTTCTCTTAGTTTCAGTGGCTAGCTAAACGAACCAAGATTTTCTATGCTTTACTTTCTTAAAAGCACAAATATCCACTACTCTAGGAGAAATGTAACTGTGCGTAGAACTAGGGTCAATCAAAATAGAAACAGATTGTTCAACAATCTTACCTGCAAGTTCAACCACAGTTGACTGGTGATCTGCCTGGCGGTCCTCCAGTGCCACATAAATCCTAGGGACAACCATTGCTACTTGCCCCACTGTTTCTGCTTCTTGAATGTTGTAAGTTGGCCTTGTACTCTCATTCTCGAGTGGACAATTCCTACGCATGTGGGGTCCACATTTCCAACATCGGAGTGGTCCTCTATTCTACTGTGGATTTTTAGGCCTTTCTCCCATCACTCCAACTGGCTTACTTGTAGCTTGGGATGGCTGCTTCTGCTAATTCCTGAAGTTATAAGGTTTGAAACCTTTCCTTCTTTGGTCAGACTTCTCATTCTTCTTGTCCTTCCATGTCTTATGGTAATTAGGTTTTCTTTTTCTCTTCTCATAGCAATACTTAGCCTTCCTTATTGCTTCTTCAAGAGTTCTAGGTTCATAAAACTCAATTCTGTCTTTGTAATACTAAGACAATCCACTCACGAAATGTTGGATCTTCACTTTTCATCTTTGATATACCTGACATACCTTAACAACTCTAAGAACTTTTTGCATACTCTTCCATGGTCTGCTATCTCAATCTCAGCTCATGGAACTCCTTAATTTTGTCATCATAATACCTGTCAGAGAGGTATTTCTACTTGAAATACTTCTTGAACTGTATCCACTTAAGTCTCCTTTCACTGGTCCTCTTTACTTGCTTGAAGTGCTCCCACCAAATGGATGCCCTTCCATTTAGATTGAATATGGAAACCCTTGCCTTTATGTTTCCCAAATAATCCTGAACTTGGAAGTACTTCTTTATCCCAAGAAGCCAAGCTTCAGCCTCTTTTCCAGTCTTTACCTCACCGTCAAATGTAGGAGGTTTAGCCTTCTTAAATTCATCCTCAGAGTTATCCCTATGGTGCCTCTTTCTCTTTCCCTTGTGAGAAGAAGAGCTTGAATCCCCGATGGATTCTTTGGAGTTAGATGATCTACTATAAGTCCTTCTTCTTCTCCTGGTACTTCTCTTACTGCCTTCTGGTTTTACTATACCCTGTCCAAAGTCTATATTTCTTTGCAAGTCTATCAAACTCTGCAACATAGTAGCATTCAACTGATGCTTCTCTTCCTGGGCTTTAATCAAGCTTCTCATGGTGGCTGCAATATTTGGTGGTGTCTCTTGGAATCTCCTTCCATTAGACTCTATGTCATCATTTCCAACTCGGACATTTTCTCCCATGGCATCTCACGCGCGCTCGTAAGAATCCCGAGCATCATATCCATCATGGGTTCTCATGGCTGAACCACAACTTACTTTACCAAACCGCACTACCTGGAATATTTCCCTTGAAGGTGTATACGATTCTGCAAACATGTTAGTAACACAACTGTTAGCTACATAACATTTATACAAATCAGAATTACTTACCTTCTCTTGGAAAAATCATAAAATGACAACTTTTCCCAAAACACAGAATTCTCTTCCTCAAAGAACGACTGTCTTAGGGGGGACGATGGGGATCAAGGGGGGTTTCCCCCTTGTGGCTTCCCTGCGCCACTGTAGGGTGGGTCGAGGGCAGCGCCCCCATTTATTTTATTTTAAATATTTGATTTTTGCACAATCTGGCATATAAGATCGCTGCCATCACTATTAGAAAATGAGAAATTAATGACTAAAAAAATGACTAAAATCAGGCTATAAACGACTATTTTTGAGTCGGTGACTAATAGTAGCAAATTACCACTATCTTATAGCTAGTCGTATTTCACTAGTCATTAATAGCTTGACTTAGTAGTCATTGATTTGGTCATTGATTTGGTCATTGATAGACAATTATTTAGTCATTGATAGACAATGCTTTAGTCATTGATAGTCAATGATTTAGTCATTGTTTTAGTCATTGATAGTTAATGATTTAGTCATTGATTTAGTCACAGATTTAGTCATTGATTTAGTCACTGAGTTAATCATTGATTTAGTCGCTGATTTAGTCGCTGATTGCAACCATTAATGACCAAATATATGACTAAATAAACTACTAGATGTTAACATATTAATGACTACGCTAAATACGACTAAGATATAAGAAATTAGCTACTAATAGTCATATATATGTGAATTTAGTCGTTTTTGTAGTCACAAATTTATGATAGGGCACGGAGGAGTCGTTTTTATAGTCACAAATTTATGCGCTCTACCATTGAGCTAGCACCCTTTAAGAAGTTGTTATTGCTTGACAATGATGATATTCAAACAAATTTATGACAGATATCAATCTACAAACTACATAATTATTACTATTACAACTTACCAGTAACTAGTATTTATGAAAGTAGTCATTTACGCAGTGGAGAATTGTAAATAAGAAGGAGCTGCGTTGGATGATTTCGCAAATCTCGACCTTTCGATCCCTACTATGGGAAGGGTAAGGAAGCTGCTGTGTCCCCATTACACCAATCACAGTAGGCATGCCTTGCTCCAAAGAAAACTGCACTTGGGATTCATGTGAATCCCTTGGTGCAAATGACATGGTCAAAACATTTCTCTTCAAAAGTTATGCACCCCAGCTTGCCACCTAATCATTCCATAAGGATTTCAGATAAGGGCATATCCTCAAACTCCATAAATCATTGCAAAAACAAAATACAGGACTTATCACCAATTTTTGCCACCCGTGCATATAAATAGTTGTCATTAATAATCTTAACCAGCTCAGGGAGGTATTTCATAATTAATATTCACCATTATCCTTTGTAAACTTTCTAGAGAAGCCAAGTTTGTTCACCTGCTATCTTGTTTCTCAAAGTCCATTTGTTTTAGCTCGAAACTTGAGGTAGACTTGATTTATGTTCATAACTCACCTATTGACATAATTATGTCTACAAGATTTAATATTTGTATTTTTCGTTTTTTTATTGTAGGATATTTATTATTTAAAATGTCAAAAGCACAAGGAATAGGGAAGCTACCTTAAAATGGGAAGTTGAAGAAAGTCCCAACCCTTGGAAAGATGCAGATCCAATGTTGCTCACAGATACAAATCATTTAATTGGATTCCAAGATGACCTTGAGTGCCCAAATACATGTATAGAATGTTCGTCAATGAAGACTTCCATAAGGACCATGATGACTTAGAGGTTTTTTCAAATAGCAGAAAGCACATCCTTTACTTGATTGCTGCCAAACCAATAATATTACCATATAACGATGTTGTCAAATTGATATTCAGACACATTAATCTTGGAATGAGATCATTCATAAGTGAAGGTAGGGTTTCCATAGCTTATTTACAACCCTATTCATTCAAAATAATGTTCAAGCTGAAGAAAATTCAAGTGCTATTGAGCAAAACATTTCTGGATGAGTACAGAACCAAGGAATTCAATCTAGTAAAAAAATTGAAAGATTGGTGGACTGAATATAAGGCCTTCTTAGAAAAGAATAATTGGATGTATTCTACACAATACTTGAGATACCCATATCGGTTTATGAAAACCATGATTTTTATGTTATATGGCGAGGAGGGATCCTCTCATTTTAAAATAGAATGGAATCTATTGGCGCATCGTGTAGTAGACACATGGCATGATTTTAATTGGGTGAGCATCTTGTCTGTCAATCTACTGTGCTTCACTAGGGCCATTAAAAAGGTATAAGGATGCAAAAACCAGAGTTTTTACATGTTATATTACATATTAGATGCAGTTTGTTCCTATAATCTTTTTCCCAAAATGGGATGAGAGTGGAAACCTAGTCTTCTACCTATGCATGTATATTGTTGTGAATTGTGGTCCTCCAACTATAGGTTATATTTCTATAACAAAAATTAAAGCCTTGCAAAAATTAAAAGAGAAATGAAGGGTAACCATACCAGTCATGATAAATTCCAATAAGGCCTCTTTCATATATCACACCAAGTGTATTCTTTTTTGCAATGGTTGGGACAACATTCATAACCCAAACTTTGTCGGATGTAAGTGCTGCTGCAAAGCCACCAAGACCTACATTCATGTCCATAACATTGTGATACCTACTCTCCCCAATATATTTGTTCATTCTTTTGTAGCCTTTCACGTGATTTCTCCACAACTGTGTATCAACATTATATGTCTCAGCAGTAACACCTGATAATGAACCACTGAGAACTCTAGGAGGAACAGCATTCAGGCGTTTTGGGAACTTTTCCAAATCCCTCCAGACACATCATTAGCATCACTAAATTTAGGCATTTGCGTAGTGCATATTTGCATTCTCTTATGCCTGGGGGGTCAGCAGATTTTATAGACATTATCAGATAAGCATAAAATTTCAATCATCTAAGTAAAACTAGGCCATTTGAGTAAAACTAGGGCACTGTCAAAGCAAACTCTTCTTGTACTATAATGAAATATGAAGCCAATTATGCAAACATGCTTGAAATTTTTTAAGATTTAGACAGTTAAACTTAAACCTGTCTGCAGCACAAGATCAATTCATGCATGGCCATTAAAATGTAAAAGCAAATAGGAAAATTCAAAACTCACATAAAAATGATGAAATCAAAATGTATCTCTGACTTGTATTCAGCAGATAAAGTTGATTCAGGATATAAAGTTGATAATCCCTTGAATCTTGTAGCATTCACAATTAAAATCACAAATAATAATAGGTCAACGGCCATTCTATCAATTGTTACAAAGCAGTTCTCCAGATTTCTACATGTCAAAAAATTATGACAAACAAACAGACCATGTACTTCATCTTAATAGCAGTGCAAGTTTAAATTTTTCATAGTCAGCCACACTGACATTTTAGTTCAAGAATCCTACAATCACAATGCACTTTGTAACATATCCATTGCAAGATTGATATCCAATTTAGAATTTGGCATGATATTAGTATTCTAAAGGAAAAAAAGCCAATAGAAGAATACTTACAAGGACAGGTGTTAAATGCTCGTTTAATAGAATAACAAATGTAGCCAATACCTGGAATCTAAAAGCACATTCTAGGAAGGACAAAAATAGGTTTTAACTGTCAAACCCCAGGAATGTATTGGAGCCTCTATTTAAACCTAAGAATACCTACAGCATTGAGCTTATGGTCCTGCTTAAGCGCAAAAGTTCTTTTCCAGAGATAGCTAACTGGTAGCTGATGCACTCTTAGCTAATGCATGGATAATGGGCAGTTTCTGACAGACAACTCATTTAACTAGAAGAAAGAAAAAACAAGTAACCGATAACTTATTCGTGACACTCAACTTGTGACCTATTGGTGTTCACCAGCCACAAGTTAAGTGGCTGTGCTAGTACACTAAGCAAATCAATGCAGTGATTTGTTTTTTATTAAATACAAAATTTCAATGCTTTGCCAATGCAAAGCATAAATGAATATCATGACCCTAATTATTGTTATATCATCATTTAAATTTAATATAAAGATGCAATCCTTCACATTTGCACACAGAGACAACTAACCAATCCAGATGAAGACACATTCTTGTAGAATCCCACAACTAGTGTCCCATCTCTTGTTTACCATCCTCCTTGATTGCTAGCTTCTTCTACTTGTTTACTCTCTCCTAGATTTGAATTATTTCTACTGTTTGATAAGGAGAGACCCCCTTTAATGTTATCTCCTCTTAAAAGTTACTAAAAAGAGACAGAGTGACCCTCATTTTTTTGGTAGTGTTCAGTATTCCAACATAATATCCTGAGAACAAAGAACATCACAGGCCATCACCAGTCATCGGTGGCTTTCTTCTAAAACTTTTTTAGTGAGTAAATTGTTCTTCTCATGCTCTGGGAGGAAAGGCTCTGATAGTCATTTTGAAAGAGTACAGGATGAATCCGTTCCTATCAGATTTTAGACCCCTTGTCCCCATATGGAAACTGAACCAATTGCTCTTTAACAAGTTAGTTACTGGGAGGAACTCTTCTTAGATTCCTAGTTTCTCTCTTTCTATCTAGACACAATTTGAAACCTCAAAGTAGTGCACTAAATTCAGCAAAGTTATTTGATGTTTTTCCAAGGGACAGACAATAGGTTATTATAGAATAATTGGTCCTATAAATAGTTCCTCCTCCCAAATTCCCAGCAGTATATTTAGAAGCCCCATTGTACAATAGACATCATTTTTCTAGGAAGTTATCCTGTGGTTTTTCCTTCTTCATTGATCTGGAGATCCGCATTCCATATTTGGCAAAGAATATGAAGTCAGTGTGGTCTTAAAAAGAAAAGATTGAAAGCCAGCTCACACAGTAAATGGCCATACTAGGGGAAGCTATAACTCCTAAAAATGTCATGCATGACAACTGGCTTTCTCGTTATCCAGTGCCTTAATAGTACAAACTACATATTGAACACCATTTATAATGCGATGTGCCTTTAGCATCTAAAATGTGCAACCAAGACACAAAAATTGCCTCCTAGTTTGCGAATGTTTCAGCTTAAATTTGAAGCAAATACAATTTCTACCATACCATGTTGGGCTCCAAGATTTGGACAAATGAAGCAATAATTGGCAATTGAAAATAATGCCTGCGTTTATTTAAGAAGAAAACTTCAGAGAAAATAATAGACTTATAGTAACAGTCACATTGATACCAAGTGAAACAACTTGCTTTATAGATGGAATACATTCTACAGTTCCCGGAATCTTAATGTATACATTGCAGCGAATGATTGTTTTGTGCAGCCACTTAGCAGCTTCAACAGTCCCTTCTGTATCAAGCACAAGTCTGGGGGAGACTTGAACAGAAACACAACCATCTGCTCCTCCAGTTGCATTATAAATGGGTTCAAGTAATTCACATGCATCTTGGATATCTTTTATTACAAGCTCCCAGTAAGTGTCCTCAACTCCTTTTCCCTCGTTGATAAGTTGCCTGTGAAATAGCATAGTCAGTGATTTTCCAAGAGATGCACGATACAGATACATGAACTTTCAAGATGAAATTTCTTGAAAAAAATCACACTAGTGACATGTTCCAGCTTTATACTATATGACTATGCAGCTGCAAGTAGCCAGCAGTACCAATTGTTGAAAAGATTCAACAGGAATCACAGTTCTATACTAAAATTGTGAATCCCACTATAGGAAATTAAAATTCTTACATAAGTCATTGTAATCTGCACAAGTTCAAGAGAATAATATGCATTCTATATATCCAACATGAGATAATATTCATGACCAACAGATTAACTGGACCTTCCCATTTGATATGCAAGAAATAGATAGTATCTACTTCTATCAAATCTTAGACTTGAGATACAATTTCTCCTCAAAACAATTTTCCAATGTCCAAGAGGAGATAATACCCATGAGACCAATAGATTAACTGGACCTTTCAATTTGATAAACAATAAAATTGAGACCAACAGATCTGTAATTTTCAGAATATAAATTGAACTTTCAGATTTGTTTTAGTCTAAGAATATCTGTGTTTAATCATTGTTTAAAAGCTATGTAAATCTGGAATTTACTTGCTACAATTCAAATTAGAAACAGATTTACCCTAAGTCCATTTACCCCTTTCTCTCCTTGAATACACCTTGGACTTAGATTGTTGTCAAGATTCCCCCCTTTGAGCTAGATAGGAGAGCTGACCTAAACTTAGAGATAATGCTATCAAGGTGACAGTGGGTAGTTTTTCTTAGTCACCCATGAGTTCTCACATGTATGCTTGGGACTTTCACATTGAGTGAGAATGTAGGAGGTAAAAAGTTGGAAACAGAACCAATTTAAAAAGTGGAGTCTCAGGAATTTAAAAAGTGTTGTTGTGGAGGAATTAAGTGGAGTCTCAGGAAAAGGTGCCCAGGAGGCTATTGTAGGAGCGGTAATGAGAGGAACCCTAGAATCTTTGTTAGATGAGAGTAATCAGACACATTCAGTTGTTTCACCTAAGCATACTGTTCTGGCAGACATCGAGGAAATGCCAGATTTGATATTTGATGTAAGCAAGGAATATCAGACAACAATGCATGCCAAAGTGCCTTCTCAGCAGGATCATTTAGTAGCCAAAATGCAAGGAGTGCTAGACCAATTAGTAGATGGGGAGAAACAGTGCACCTTTGTAGGCTACCTTAATAATCTGGATGCAAGTGATAACACAGAAGATAAAATGTGTGAGTTTTCAAGAAACAGAGATAGGTTAGTTGAGGGGGCAAGAGAGAATAACACTATGAATGGATCTTCTCATGAAGTGGTAGATGTTTTGGGACATATAGAAATCCATTGGGTGTCAGGTTTTGCTATGAAGCATGTCAAAGAGGAGCCCCTTGAGAGTGTTATCCTACTAGATGAAAGAAGTGAGTATGCTGGAGTAACTGCACATGAAGATATTGCATTTGTAAATATTCATAGGATGTTGGAGTTGGTGACTGATGTAAATTATGTGGAGATGCATGTGACACAGGTTGACTGCAAGAATCCAATAACTGAGGCAGTTTGTTCAGTGTCGGATTTTATGTTGGATGAGAAAAAAGAAGTGAAAGGCAGTCATGATTTGTGTGAGGAAGGGGATGAAGAGAAGGAGAAGATTACTAAGTATCTAATAACTGGGGATTTTCTGAATGTGGAAGCACGAATTTGTAATATGGGTAGATCGTCTCAAGAAAATGATGTTGTTTTTGGATGTTCAGAAATTTCGGGACATTAAAGTCATTACTTGGTGGGACTGACATGGATAATGTGGGGAAGCATAGCACAGAGGCATTACAGGAAATTGTTTCTTTGGTGGAAAAGCAAGGAGTTTTGGATTTCTCACCCTGTAAAAGCATTGTGAAAAATGCCATGTCAGTGGAAAAATGAATAGTTTTGGATTTGTCACTAGATGAAACCGCTGAGAGAGATTTAAGAAGATGACTTTCCCAGAAAACTTAGAAACCAACCCATAAACCCTCATGAAAAAATAAGTGAACACCTTATGGGAAACAATGTGCATGATTCTTCAATGTCAAAACTAAATATCCATTCAGTTGATGCTATGACCCATTTAGGGCAGAGTGAGACAAATAATGTCCACAAGGTCATGGATCAATACTGTCAACCTCAAAAAATATATAAAAAAAACAAAAAAATCTATTTGCATTTACAGTAGCTGTCAACCCAACTCTCCACCCACAAAACTCAAAATCTCAAAGAAAGACAGAAAAAGCATCACCACGGGGAGAACAGAATGAGCCTAGACAGCTTATCCAGGTGGCCTCTTGGGTGGAACAAACACACCCCATACTCAAAAAGGGAAAAACATGAGTATGCCACAAATACTGAAAAAAAAAAAACTCTTAAAAGAGCTATATCAAGCCTTCCTCAATAATTTCTCCTTCCCAGAGTTCTGAGAAGGAGAGAAGACCAACCTTCATATCAAGTGCTTCCTTGGATAAGCGGTCTGCACTCATATTGTGCTCCCTATAGACATGACTAAAGCCAAGGGATAAGAAAGCATGTTTGATAGACAAGACCCACAAGAGCCACACACAATACCCACAAGAAAATACCCACAAGACCGATGTGTACAATCAAGGTGGGGAAACAACCATTTTACCCACAAGACAAAGGGTAAAAATTTTATCTTCTCTCTCAAGGTATAGTCCATATGTGTTCTGTACAATAATTCTAAGTTTTATCATCATCGTATAAGGAAGGTCATTTCTTTCAACTTAACACTCCCAGAGGTCCCTGTGTTAAAGTTGAAGCATCCAAGGACAATCAATAACAGCAATAGTAATAAATTAATGAACAAGTTAAAATAGCATACGTAAAGGAAAAAACAACATGGTAACATATATAACATAATTTTCATTTCTTTCAACTTAACACTCCCAAAGGTCCCTGTGTTAAAGTTGAAGCATCCAATGACAATCAATAACAATAGTACCAATAAATTAACGAACAAGTTAAACTAGCATACGTAAAGGAGAAAAGAACATGGTAACATATATAGCATAATTTTCATTTCTTTCAACTTAACACTCCCAAAGGTCCCTGTGTTAATGTTGAAGCATCCAAGGATAGTAAATAAACAGCAATAGTAATACCAGAAACACATAGGTACAGCTGTGACAATGCAAGATAAAGTAAAAACATAATTTTCATTTCTTTCAACTTAACACTCCCAAAGGTCCTTGTGTTAATGTTGAAGCATCCAAGGACAATAAATAACAGCAATAGTAATACCAGAAACACATAGGTATAGCTGTGACAATGCAAGATAAAGTAAAAACATAATTTTCATTTCTTTCAACTTAACACTCCCAAAGGTCCCTGTGTTAATGTTGAAGCATCTAAGGACAGTAAATAACAGCAATAGTAATACCAGAAACACATAGGTATAGCTGTGACAATGCAAGATAAAGTAAAAACATAATTTTCATTTATTTCAACTTAACACTCCCAAAGGTCCTTGTGTTAATGTTGAAGCATCCAAGGACAGTAAATAACAGCAATAGTAATACCAGAAACACATAGGTACAGCTGTGACAATGCAAGATAAAGTAAAAACATAATTTTCATTTCTTTCAACTTAACACTCCCAAAGGTCCCTGTGTTAATGTTGAAGCATCCAAGCACAGTAAATAACAGCAATAGTAATACCAGAAACACATAGCTACAGCTGTGACAATGCAATATAAAGTAAAAACATAATTTTCATTTCTTTCAACTTAACACTCCCAAAGGTCCCTGTGTTAATGTTGAAACATCCAAGGACAGTAAATAACAGCAATAGTAATGCCAGAAACACATAGGTACAGCTGTGACAATGCAAGATAAAGTAAAAACATAATTTTTCATTTCTTTCAACTTAACACTCCCAAAGGTCCATGTGTTAAATTTGAAGCATCCAAGGGCAATCAATAACAATAGTAGTAATAAATTAACGAACAAGTTAAACTAGCATAAAAAATCATCTAGTTTGATGACTTTTCCAAATACTTCTTTGGCCACCGAATGAAACTCCTTTCCTTCTCCTTCAAACGGAGACATCCATCTATTTTATCTTCATACGGAAGTGGGATGTTACTTGTGACATTGATGACATTGACATTTGCATCTTCAAGACCAAGTGCCACTCCATGGATCACACAAAGTGAATGAATTCGTCCAATGCCGGCAATAGCACCATCATATGGATCCAATATTTTAACAGTTTCACCTTCCTGGAGTATTTCATGCCCCCCTGGAATTATTGAGCACTGTAAAAAACAAAACAGTATACAAATTAAACCATATTCTAAAATATAGGGCTTCATGCCTTCTAGTATACCAATTGATTTAGTACATACCTTTGCATGTTCATGGCCATCTTTTGGGTCTTTCAATAGTGTTGCACCACCCATAATTACGGTTTTTTCCTATGATTGACAGACATTTACATTAAAAACAAATAGGCTTCGTGAGTGAAGTGAAATGGATAAATAACATCCATAGATTAAAATATCAATTGAATAAATGCTTGGAAGGGAATGATAATTAGCTTACCTCATTTGAATCAATAGTCTTTCCCTTATTTAAATTGAATGCAGCAACAAGAGGTTCAATGGAGGAGGCTATGGTCAACATCTTCTCTGACAACCCAATTATACAACGATTCATTGCACTGTTATAATCCTCACTAATGTTTTCAACAGTAGATGGGCCTCTTGTTTGGCTTCTCTTAAATTCAACAGATGACAAGGACCTCTCTTTTTTAGAATTTTCTATGTCTACCATATATTGAGTCATTTCACTCAAATTGGGTTCTCTATGAGTTCCTTCAACCTGCAAATCATTGTCAACACACAATGTATTGGAAATATAGACAAATCAAAAAGGCAGAACACAATGTACACTATTCAGCAAAAACACCATATACTTACACATATGTGTTGTTTGGCTCTCAACCCTCCCCGACCCAAAAAATATCGATCCTTCACAAGATTTCTTCCTTTCTTCCCTCTTGCACTCTTTTCTAGAAAGTCTTCATCACGCATACTTTCCTTGAAATCTTCCCACTGCTTGGGAGTCAAGCTTCTCTCCCTATATTTTCCATCCAAGATTAATTTTCTGCATTTATGCCTAAAATTATTCATCAAAACTCTCATTCTATACTTGTAATATTTAACAGAAATTCTACCACCAACCGTGTCAAAAACATTTTCTATTTGTTGGATCACTAGATCAACATTTCTTGGATCTTGATCTGTAAAGGTGGATTTGGTAACATCCAAATAAGACCTTATTCTAATGCCCAACTCTGAGGACCACCTTGAAGCATTTGGTCCAGTAGGCTCACCATCTATTACCTCGACCATGTAAGCCTTCTTCCCCTCTGATTTTCTTTCTTTTGCTTCCCTTTGTGTGCTCCTATACAAGCCTTGAATAATTATGCGTCTTCTGACGAAAGGTGATGGATCTTTAGAACTAGTTTTGGGCATTGAAAAACCACTCATATTTGTGGATATAGCAATTTCATTTCCTAGCACGTCCCTTTGAGGAGATGTAATTGGTGTTTTTTCTAAGGAAGAAGGCTTAAATGGTTCCTCGTAATTGGAGACAACAGCTATGGCAATAGGTAGCTCACCAATCCCCTCAACAATTCTATCACTAGTTAGATCAGGAATCTCCTCAACAGGTGTGGCACTTGCTAGGTCACCAATCCCCTCAGATGAGCCTTCAAATCTTTGCTTTAATTTTAAAAAAAGATCTCGCAAGCATGATTCTCCAGAAGATGCCACTTTTTCATACAAATCTTGGACATTATCATCTGATATATGAGGAAGTTGATCATTATTATCATTAACTTCGCCTTCATGTATTGGTCTACCAAGGCGTTTGCTTCTACAAGCTAGCAGTAATTTTTCTTTGCTTGCATTTTGTTTCTGATGATCATTTTTGGTAGAATCCAACATTCCCCTATAAGGAAAAAAAATTACCAATTAGATTCAAAAGCATATTTGGCCAACATCATGAAATAGATTATATAAAACTTTCATCAAATATGCATAGAAGTGAAAAGGTACAAGGAGTAACTACTTACTTATTTCCAAAACCAAGGGATGACAAATACTCTTCATTTCTTGTGATGTGGTCTTTACGAGCATGCTCGTATATGGTCACATTTTCATCTTTGTTGGCGTCACTTTTACATTTCAACCCCTTATTCTTCATAGCCTATATGTCCAAAAATTTTCTTAAAAAAATCATTAGTGCATGTGCAAACAACGACTATAAAATATCTAAATTCAAATGCTCATGACAACAACAAACACTAACTAGAGCCCATTGGAATCATAGTACTAAAAAGAAGTAGAACATGACAATAATAAACCACGTATATCGTCTATGTAGAGATGAACAAAAACAAAAATGAAAATCTTGCATATCAAATATCAATAAGGATAAATTCCATACAAAGTTTAGTAAAACCATTAGCACATATGCAAACAACGACTATAAAATATCTAAATTCAAATGCTCATGACAGCAACAAACACTAACTAGAGCCCATTGGAATCATAGTACTGAAAAGAAGTAGAACATGACAATAATAACCCATGTATATCGTGTATGTATATATTAACAGAAACAAAAATGAAAAGTTTGCATATCAAATATCATTAAGGATACATTCCATACAAAGTTTAGTAAAACCAATAGTGCATGTGCAAACAACGACTATAAAATATCTAAATTCAAATGCTCATGATAGCAGCAAACACTAACTGGAGCCCATTGGAATCACAGGACTAAAAAGAAGTAGAGCATGGCAATAATAACCCACATATATCGTGTATGTAGAGATGACCGAAAACAAAAATGAAAATGTTGCATATCAAATATCATTAATGATAAATTTCATACAAAGTTTAGTAAAACCCTTTGGCTACCTAATCCCAATGGCCAAAACAATAAAATCCATTTACATAGGGAAAGTTTATTCCATAAAGTCATGGGACAAATCATCATCATTATCATTTGCATTGCCATCAAGATCACAATCTTGATCACTTATGTAAGCATCTGCTTCATCTTCATCACTGTCCTCATACAATATATTTTCCTGACCATGCATTACATTCTCTATCTCAAGATCTTCATTGGGAAGAAAATTTTCCTCTTCAAATACTCTGTGTAGACGATATCATTTTTTGTTGTAATGATGATAAGTTAAGTCGTGAGTTTGCTAACTTAATGGCACTAGAATTCGAGATGTCTATATATGGTGATGAAA